>CAODLS013213870.1:0-18339 GCA_948243855.1 Flueggea neowawraea | reverse complement strand
TTCTTGACTTGTGGGTTACTAAAAGGATCACGATTAATTCATTTATCAAAAAAAATCACCGTGAGACTTTACCAAAAAGAATCACAATCGGTTCATTTATCAAAGAAATGTCATCGTGAGACTTTATCCCTTTTAGTTCTATGCATTTTTGAAAATGTTTCCACTGGATTCAAGTTTCCTATTCCCACTGGAAAACAAAACTCCCACTAGGATCAAGATTTTGTACTCCTACTAGAAATAAGAATCTTCCTCCCACTTAAGTCAGGATCAGGAACATCCGTACACGTTTGAGGTAGATAGGATAAACGTTGGATCGTTCCAAGGCGTATTTGACGCATCCCTTTCGGAGAAAGAGAGAACAATCGCTAGCATCAATGGATCGATCTCTTGAATTTTTTTAAAAATCTTGAATTGTTCTAAGACTTAGCGATGCATCCCTTTCAGAGAAAGAGAGAACAATCTTTTGGTTTTTGATCAATATCTTGAGATTTTAAAAACCAAGGACGGAATCTATCGCGCTTCATCTATCCACATCCTCCTTAAGAATTCTCCTACTCGGATGGAGTGATCCTGAGGGATTAAGTTCCTGATTCTCAAATAAAATGAAATATTTTCCACTTTATCCCAATTAAGAAATCTATTCACTAAGAATGTGACTTCTTATAACTCATTATTATGTCAATTTTTCATTATTCCATGATGAATGTGTCATTTTGACATAGCAAGGTGTCTAATGCCTTTAGCCTCTTGATCTTTTAGATCAATGTGTTATGGATATTGACAATGCGTCTCTTAGTTTCAAGTTATTTAGGTCCCGTCCAATCCATAAACCAGGAGATGCATAATTAACGAATTTAGAGGGTGGATTTTGAACATTGTGGCATTTGCCATCATAGTTCGCACCATATTAATGAACAACTTATGTTGCATTCTCTTTCATCACAAAAAGCTTTGATTCCATCTAGTAGATGTTCACGACCTTAGTCAATCCACAAACTTTTATTTGATTCTCATCTTGACTTGCAAGGACTAAGAACTAACTTGGTTAGTCTTACTTATAAGAAATCAAATAAATATGACCATATCTTTCACAGTCATATATACATGAGTGACGAATTAGTAGGCCTTAGCCTTGTCCTCTTTTTCTTTTTGATGTCAAATATCAAAATTGGATTAATAACAACAAAATTCAGCTCAAAGTGCCTTTTGAAATGGTTTCCTCTCTAATTTTCTTCTCTTTGCAATGATCACAATTAGACAACTTGAACTTACACAATTGTCTAATACTCCCACTTGAGCTAATCGATGAACTCGATTTTGTCAAAGTAGTTGTGTTGCGTGCATTAACTTCACATAATCTCTCGTGATTACGTGAAGTGGCAACGAATAAAAACTAGAACTTTTAATAGTTAGGTCATTTACATTAACCAAGAAACCACTTTTAGTTCTAAAGTAGCCTCCCATTCAAAACATAGAGAACATTGAACAAAGTAATTTTTCTCATTTGCATGAGTTTGAGTAACATACCCTCAAAGGTGCATCGTCTCACATATTGTGTGACATTGGTAGTGAACATTTTATGCACAAAATGTTAACATTGTTCATATTCAAGGATTTCCTCAAAAAATTCTGTCTAATTTTCACTTCTTAAGGACTTAAGGTTCTTAAACCTTTTTCCTTGCTTTTATATTGGAATTTTTCCAATAGAATAAGATGTTATCGAATTTCTCACAATCTCACGTTTGAGATTAGCGTGGGTTAGGTGCAACTCGATTTGCTCCTAACTTGTAGGAAAGAAGTAAAAAAAAACTTTGGACCTCGTCTTTGATCAATTTATGATCAATATCACTAGCTCTCTAATCATATAGGCCTTATACCTTTACTCACATGATTAGGATACTTGAAACAAATATCAGTATTGATGGTCAAAGACCACGAGGTTAGTTAGTGTCACTCCAACTAACTATTTCTTAAATGCAATTTACAAAATTATTGCAACTCGATACTTGTAAAAACAGCCAAAGTGATTTCATCATCCTTTGTACTTACAAGATGATGGACATAGTTGAATTTTATTACTTCTATGTCTATAGACATTACGGTCCATTAATGTATTGAGTGGTATATTACTCCTCCTTGAATTCTATCTTAGCCAAGTTCAAAGGGCACGAGCTTTTACTCTCAGAGTACACGCTAGATTCTCATAATCTAGGGTTTATAATTATTGCCACCTAAGCTCAACATATGTGCTCATATGGTTCGACATCAATCGATTTTACAAGCAGTGAATATCATAAATAATATGACAAACAACAAGACATAATTGCACAACAGTAAGTCATAGCAATACACATATATTTACTATCCAACCAAAATTAAACTAGTATAACCTCTTATTAAACTTTGAATCGAAATGTACATTAGGTGCACATTTATCATCTCGGTCTTAATAATTAACTATATTATATTTAATTTTATAGACAATAACTAATGACTGTTTAGATTCACTTTTAAAGTTCATTTGACTTAAAAAAATCTATGTTGGTTATCTTAATTCTTTAGACAAATTTAATAATTAAATAATATATTCAACATATAAAATATTGCATATTAAATTAAGACAAATCAACATAAAAATAAGCCAAAAAATAATAAATGAAATCAATATTATTTATTGAACCAACATGATATCCAAATAATCAATTTCAATGTTAATACACATACATTAATATTGGTCAGCATTAACACACGAATAATGTTTAAATATCCCCAATATAATTCCAAACCCATATAACACTGAGCTTATACTACCAATTTGGATACATAATAGATCACAATCTAATATGTTAGAATAGAATTCAAAAGTGGTTGTACCAATTTTTTGAAGAATTTTATAAATCAAATGACCTTAAAGTGAATCTACCACGTCTCATGATCTTTCTTCGAGATCATGATTTAATATTGAACATATCAATGTCAAAATATTTTTATTTTCTAGAACCTCCAAGTATCTTTCCAAGATACTTAGGGAATCACGTTTCCATGAAATTCTAATATAGACCAATACTTTTAACCAATATTGGTGATGAGAATCATAATATCTTATGAAGTAAGCTAACATTCATCAACTATGTGCACTTATGCACAATTATTTTATTCTCTTTACAACCTCCACAATCCCAAAATACTCGTTTTGGGATAAATTCTCCCTTAATTCGCAATTCTTTCGATGCAACATGGTTTTACCTCATTCGCATATTCGTAATAACTTACAAATAAAACGGATATATACGCACTCGCGTATTCCTCAAATAATTGAAATATTATTTCAATTATCTAAATGAAAACCATATTTGCATGTTTTTAAAATCAATTATTTTGAAAATTAATTTCTAAAATAATTCTTGGCAGAAAACACATTTTTACAAATTTTAAATCATTTTTAATATTCAAAAATTTTGGAAAAAATAATTTTAGAACTCAAAAAATTGTGAAAAATATGTCAAAAATTCCAAAAAAAATCCAACTTTAATTTTGCCTAAAATTTTACAAAATTTGGAGGTCGAGATACGTGTCACGCGCCGACACAGGCTACATGTTTATCCCACGCTCGATCACGCGCCAAGCAGGCAAGGCACGCGAGACTCCATAATGTTGTCACGTGTCACCGTCGTGTGGAGACATGTGCCATCCTGACATGTCACAATTTCATTGGTCCAAAATATAGTGACGTGGATGACACGTGGCTGTAGTGCCACGTGTCACAGTGGTGATAATGACACGTGGCAAATTCTCATAGTCCATGTGGCATGTCTATCCAGAATTTCTTCCGGACGCTTTCGCCACGTGTCAACCTCTGATTAGGCCATGTGTCGCATATGACACGTGTTGGGCAACGATTGGTTGCCGACAAGTGGTTCAACTACCACGTGTCTGACACATGTCGATTTACCATTTGCCCACGTTTCAATCAACTTTGATTCATCTGTAAGCTTCTCACTCAGTATTTTTTGATCGGGTTTTCATCGATTTTACGACCTTTCTGATAGAATTTCGCAACGAAACTTGGGCAACTAATATTTTTGAGGTTGCTGATCTCAAATGTTTTATCAGAATTTCAAAAATCAAATTTTCAGTTTTCGTCTCTGGACGGACTCGAACCAAAAACGTCGTTCAGAATAAAAAGTCAAATACAATAAATTCACAGTAGATATTACAGACAGAGACCAACAAGAATTTTGAATCATAATCCAAAATTCGTTCTCGACTCTGATACCACTAAAGGAATCTAGGTACCGGTTTAACAAATAAATATTATATAATAGTATGTTCGACTTACATGCCTCGATTCCTGCGGAAGCTCGACCCAATCAGCAGCGGAAGACAAAGGTCATGATCAAGACTATGTTGGTCTCGCGAGCAAACCATGGTCGAATTGTCAACAGGAGTACTCATCTGTTTCGCAGCCTAGATGCTACTTCGGATCGGGATCAACAAACGATAAATGATGGAGGAAGGAGATAGAGAAAGGAAGATGGAGGGAAGGATGAGGGAGGGGAGAAACGTTTTCTCCCTCCCTCTTTTTTTTTTCTTCTTCTTTCTTTTATTTTTCCTCTCCTCTTCTTTTCTTTCCTCACTCATATTTGTAAGCCCTTAAATGGGTTTGAGCCCAATGGACTTAGCACATGGATTTTATGGACCCATCTCAATTAGTCTCCCCAATTGGTTTTGGTCCATCGTCCCGATTCACACTTTGGCCGATCGAATTCAGTTCACTCGTTATGGGCGGATCACTTTTTCCAACAGTTATATATATTTATTATGCTTAAAATATATTTAAAAATGGACAAATGTAGATAAATTTTAGTTATAAATGAGGACAATAATGATATTTCACAAAATAAAATATCTCTCTAAAAGTGAAAAAATACTATGTGCTAAATACTTTTACTAAATAGGCACATTGATAGATATAATAACAAAAATACACAAAATGTTATATGTTTGTCTTGCCAAACAAACCTTTGATGAAATACCAGTTTTTTCCAAAGGAAGACTTGAAGCAACAGTTGAAATATCGCCGAGTAACCTGCAGTTGAAAGTTCAATCTGTTGTAAGAATCAATACAAGAAAAACAATTTATTTGAAAAAAAAAACTACAAGAAAAAACTGCATATATTATACAAAGTTAGTTATAATAATTGTCGATCACAATAAAAGCAATCATTGTTTCATAAAAATTATAGAAATGTCCAACTCATTCTTCACTGGCAACCAAAACTCCATGTGGCAGCATTCTATAAAATAACACTTTTGATGATTACAATATTATCACTGTGGTTGTATTTTGAAATTCAATTATACCAATATAGACTTCTCTCTCTTTAATTCATTCTCTGTGGATCAGTTCTCATTTAGTTTCTATCCTCATTCTATTGATGATCTCATGAAAAGATAAGTACTGATAGTGCTATTTAATTTAACATTTTTACATAAAATTGCTCTAAAATAGAATACTCAAGATATTTAATTGAATTATTTAAATTGTGTTCAATACTAAAAAATCGAGAGTTTAATCTTAAATCTGTAAAGTAATCCTTCATTTCTAAGATGGCCAAAGAAGACATTTAAGACATCTGTGCATTAAGACTTTCGTAATCTAAACACAGCTCGCATTTTCATTGGAGTGTCTGTGATATTTGATTGACATTAGACAAAAACTTATGAATGAAAAGAAAAACAAATAGACAGTTTTCAACGTTTCACGTTGGAACTTTCACTACACGCTAAGGTCCTTAAGGTGGAAGCAGCCTAACTAAACCAACCAACACACACCAAAACATACACGTGGCCACACAACTCAATTTTTTAGTTTTCTTTAGAAAGCCCCTTTAACTTGCTGGACTCAACCTGTTCTCACTTGTCAAAATGGCACAGCTGGTCCAGAGTTTAATTGGTCCGCACAACTTTACAAAGACCCTATAAATAAACCCTTCTCATCACATAAATCTCAAATTAGCTTTTTACTATACATTTGATCATTCCAATTTAGTCACTTTAGACACAAATTCAGTTTCAGTCTCAATGGCACAGTTGAGTTCATTCAAGGCTGTGGCTTTCTTTGTTGCTGTAATTATGTATTTTGCGACTGTTAATGCTCAAGAACTTGGAATGGCACCAGCACCTTCACCAACATCAGCAGCCTATTCTTCTGCCATGTCTGGGGCTCTGATTTGCTCTTCTTTGTTTCTGTCTCTGCTCTTTTTCTTGAAAAAATAAGTTGGTCTTAATCACTCTCTATCATGTTTCTTTTGTTATTTATTCTTTTGATGGATTGAGTTTGGTCATTGCCATTGGGGACTTTGTGTAGTATATATGTTGTTACCCTCAATTTTTTGTATTATATTGTTGAATAAATACACAGAAAAATAAAAACGGTTTGCATATTATACATCTTGTTTTTGTTTTTAATTTCCTTTATTGCCATTATTTCGGAATATGTAGTTTTCATGTTTTCCTTCCTTGTTATCAACTCCAGGAGAAAATTTTATTACACAAGTAGTAGTTTGTTTTTGGTAGATTAAGCAAGTGAAAATGGATAGATTTAATAGAAAACTCCTCCGAAATTAAAAGAGAGAGAGAGAGAGAGAGAGAAAGATTTAAGCAAGACATACACATCATAAAACTTACCCTCGTAAAAGGTATAAGGACCTGTTTGATTCTTGCATTTCCTAAATTTTCAACCAAAAGATAAAAAGTTCTTGCCTTAAATAAGAGCAAAGCAACAGTACTAAAATACTACAAGATGTTAGTTAGAAACCGCAGATTACATTGTTAATAATCATTAAAAATTTACATTTCCAACAAGATTAGTAAATATAGAATTGTACAACTGACACAGAGGAACCAATAACTTAATAGTATAAAACAGTTCTCTAATGTCAAGGGTAGTATAGGTTAAATTTCCAGCGGAAACCAAAAAAAAAAAGTTCCCCTCTCGCTGAAAGTGTGAAATCACAGCACAGACTCATTACACAGTTTATTTCTTCATCACCTACAAGATGAATGAATCGGATTTGTCCGAATTTTGGCAGAAAAAGAAGAAGAAAATGGAGCAGCAGATGAACATGGCAGAAACTCTACACATCCTCGGCCCGCAAATGCAGAGAAATATGAACATAGTCTTAGTCGACATGAAAAGAAATGTAAACATGAGACCAATGTAGAGCACATAACAGACACCGATGATTAAAAAGATCATCGTCCTAGAACAGCAGAATAATTCAAGAATGCTAAGAATGTACCTATTTGGAACCAATTGTGAAGCTAAATAATGAAAGAAGTACAGAAACACAATCTGAAATGGGTTTTTGAGCTTGTTGAAGTACGAAATAGAGTTTCACAAAGAAGTTCAAACAGACGAGAAGGAAATCAACCAACTGTAATTTCCACGAAGTTTCTGGTTGTGTTGGTTGTAGAAATTTAATTTTCTTTCTTTATCTTTACACGATGAATCATCACAAATTCGCAGAAGTTGCACTACACTCAGGACTTCATCAAGTGCCACAGCTATATAATCCAGCACATTACGACTATTTTCTTTTTCTTTTTTTGCAAATTACATAAATACATACAGTATATTCCATCATTAAAAAAATTATAGTTTTATTTAAATAGTAAGAGCTCGTATTCCCATAATTACATGTCTCACGACCATTAAGGTCCTACTCCTACTCAGTTTGAATCCAAATCCGCAACTAGAATCCAGATCAGTTAAATCGTACCAAATCCAAACTAGTTAGATATCAATCTGAATGCCAAGTGATTCAATAAAAGAATCCATTTTATTCCTAAGAGCTCCTAGTTAGTAAATTTCGAACTCTCATTTAATTCTCGAGACTGCTTCAAACACCTATTCTTGCACTACTTTTTCACAAATTGGGACTTACGGCTGCGAAATCCATCGCATTCTCTCTTTTGCTTCAAAGAGATAAGAGTTGAGAAGCTAATGGGATTGGCAATAATGAATGCGACCAAAAAACATCAAAACTTCCATGAGTCTACAATGTGGTCTAGTGATTTAATTGTGTTGAAGACAAGATATGTTTTAAAACAAAAGCAAATAGCAAATATCGATCTACCCTTGAAAATGGCAAGGCAAACTGAAGTACCTGTGTGCAAAAATTACTCTCATTACAGTATTCCTCACTTGTACAAAAAAATTATACAAGCAACTCCTGCATTTGTTGGCAAGAGTTCTATATCAATCAATATACACCCCCCACCTTGACAACAGTCAGTGTCCTTCAAAATCATGCCATCGATGCTCCAAAGAATTCGGAACAACAGGGGCAAAACCCGGTGTGTAAACATTGTTCACTCTGCTGGCAAATTAACAGCCATTATTATTCAAACCTATTCTCAATGGAGAATAAGTTATTTCCACTTTCCTTCATCCTAGTACAGATTCATTTAAAAATAGCACGCGATTTATAATTTTATACCATGCCAGCCTTTCAGCTTCTTATGGTCCAGCTTTCCAGTAAGCAATTCTGCATTTGCATCAAGAGTCAATAAACGCACAAATGCTAGCAAGTAATCTAGCACAGAAGTTTTAACTGTTCAAATTGCTTCCAAATAAACATGGAAAAAGGAAGTGAATAAAGACATTTAGAATACAGAATGAATTATAAAGTGAGATATGATATAACCCCATGACACAGCTGCATTTACCTCGTAAACTGAGTTTGCCACTGGAAATTGCAGACGTTTCAAAGAAGTTGTTTACCTTGATCTTAGCAAGGTATTCTGCACCTTAAAAGTTCAGCCCGAAATTCAATAAAAATGATATGATGATTTGAAGTCTTGTAAATATGCACTCTACATGCCTCGTGCTAATAGCACATGAGGTTGTAATGCACACATTCAAATTGGCAAGGTTGTGGAAAGTCAAGTTTACCTTGAAAAGATGCTGCAGTAATCAAGTAGTCATCTTATTTGCATGTTACTGAGGAAATCGGACAACCTGACAATGACAAAATTATATTAAGACAGACAAACTCCAAATATAAAAAGTAAAATTACTCCTAATAGTGTGCCAATAAAACCTTATATCTTTTGCTATCACAGTCTGCCCATCTTCGGAACCAAGATGACGCAGAACAACTTCCTCCAACCTGCCATCTTGGTGTGCATGCTGCAACATCAACACATGCATATGATTATTAACCTTAAGATTACATCAAATGTTGAGAAAGAAAAAAGAAACAAAATTGACAATGAGACAAAAAAAACAGTCAGTGAAACAACCAAATTTAGCAAACTGAGATCATAAAATCATTTTTATTGCACAACTCAAGAACTACTAGACATTCAAATAAGTACGATATCCAATCTGTAATTGCTGATTCACATATAGCAACAAAGTGCCACAGTAGCATTCCAATGTCGTAAACAGAAAAATGGAACAGAAATACATGTAAACAGTAAAGCGCTTGGTAGATGAACCTTCACTTCCATTCATACTGTCTTAACATAGCAATACTACAACCAACAAACTACAAGCCTCATCTTCTTCAGAATAACTTGAAAACAGTAATATTCCAAGAGCCTAAAAGGCAATAATTCCAAACTTCCAACAAATGCAAAAAACGCTTGCAATTTGACTTAAATAAATCC
This sequence comes from Flueggea neowawraea, assembly GCA_948243855.1. NCBI lineage: Eukaryota > Viridiplantae > Streptophyta > Magnoliopsida > Malpighiales > Phyllanthaceae > Flueggea > Flueggea neowawraea. Next base: position 8,661 of record CAODLS013213870.1, on the reverse strand, counting down.
AAAGTCAAAATAGATAATTTCCCTCATCACTAGAGTCATCACTTGGACCAAAATCCAGTTGCATTAATAATAAAGCCATATCCAAAGGTGATAAATCTTCATTAAAATAATCCTCGTCATCAAAGATGTCTAGCTCATCTTGACCTACTAAGCCCTCAAACACATCATATAATTCATCCATATCCACAACATTGGATCTACGCCGACGTGGTCTCCGTGGAGGGGGTCTTCCAAATTTCCATGTGTATGAACCACGCTTGACAAAATGCTGGAACACAAGAGAACATTCTACACATTAAAGAGGTTATAAGTCTCTCTCTCTCTCAAACGTCAGTAAAAGCATAAGGTACACAATTCCGAACGAATACATGAAAGGTATTCACAAAAACTAAAAGCTACATCGGCTACTTCAAGAACATAACCAAATGCAGCACAGGTCGATAAATAAATCACACAAACCATTCCCCTTACTTTGGAACTAATTACAATGGGCATATAAAAACAATAGCAACTAATAGTATCAGAACATAAAAGATATATGCCAAACATTTACTACATATAAATTTCACAGTACAACAATTATCAAAAAAATGCACATATTTTGGGAGCATGGTGCAAATTATAATTTTAGGCTCTTCCTATAACCTCATCAAGCAAACATGATTTTAAGAGGTGCAGAGACACACATGTTTGGTGAATTCAAGAAAGACTACAACAGTTCAAGTACACAATATTGTGCCTTATATACCATAAAAATCATGGACAGACAGGCAGTTGACGCCAATGGAGGTTATTCTAATGCTGGCAAACTTGCCCAGATCATGCCTGTATATGAATATTGGTGCTGATAAAGATGTGACACTAGAGCTCAGAGAAGTGAAGATAGTTCATGGTGAAACACTTTTGGATCGAGGTGCCACAGCAAGAGCAAGGAACAATAACAAGTCCATTCCCTCTCCAGTCAAAAAATAAATTGAGTTCCTCAACTAAGAAATGTCAAATTCTGTTTTCCTCCCACAAGCCAACGATCTAATTATTGCTACTATTCCAGTCATTTAGCATCTCACTCCCACTCCATCTAAAGATTGATTTGAATTATGATTGGACTTATCAATATCCAATCCAAGATAAGTAATTTGTCTTGACCCCCAAATGGTTTTGGATGGCCACCTGAAACAATCCACAGAACGGTTAGAAAAACCATCTCAAGAAGCACCTAAGACGAGTTACTCCACAACACCAATAGCGACTGTTTACCTTGTGTAATATGCCATTTATCATTTGATGAAAAGCATTCATAAAAAGGTTCTGACACCAAAAATTTTCCTAACTTTGGGAGGTATTTGTAAATACAAACTACTCTAAGCAGTTTGCTTCCCAAGTGAAGACTAAAGCACTAGCCCATATGCTAGTATTGAGAAGACACCTTTCAAAAGCTTCAATATCATAAAAGCGTGTATACAACTCAATAGACTAAGGAGTAGTTAAGAGCATGCAAACAGAAAATCAATATTTAATACCATGTGCACAGCAAAACAAAATTAGCACAAAGCAAAACTACTATCCAGTCCTGTCAGATAAAATAAAATTTTCAGCCATCAAACCCCTGAGAAAAAAAATAAGAAAATGCACAGACATAATTGAATAAAACAATACATCACAATAGATATCCCTGTTTAATCCAAATCTCACCTTGTAAAAGCAGCTGGTTCCAAATGGGCAGTTCCCATTCCCAAAATCAAAGTGCTTGCAATCTATTGATCTGTGGCAACAAAGTAAAACAATTTTTTGAATCAGATAGGCATATGAGAATAAAGGACCCAAGTGTCCAAATCATTAAACATCCTCTTTATCCTAAGCATGCTAATTATGTACAGTAAGCACAGGATGCTTCTAGGACAGTAGCTATTTAAACCCCATGAACTAATATTGACCACTGCTTTCACTAGCTAAAGACGTTCTCAAAAAATACAAGCAACAAAATTTAGTATTCAGATTGCAAAACAAAAGAATAATCAATTCTTAGAAGAGACCAAACTACACATTCTTCCAATATTTAGATCAAGAGGTAAATATCAGATTTGATAATCTGGATCCCAGATCAAGTAGCATAGAATATTGTGACGAGATTACCTGAGCTTTGCCTTGTAACTCTCAACAATTTCCTGTTTTTCTTCTGGAGATGAATACCAAATGACACTTGGAATTACAAAGTATGAAACCTTGCGACATATTGGGCAAGCCCTGTAAGCATCCATTCCAAAGCTTGGGGAACTACTACGCCAATTCCTGATGCAGGATATGCAGAAAGGATGATCACATTCGGAGAGCAACCCAAACTTTCGCTCAGCTGCTGTAGGCTTTGAAAGCACTCGATCCAGACATACGCAGCATTCTATTTCTTGACTACTTCTCAATGCCTCAAGGTGCTTTTGCTTCTTTTCACAACTTTTCAAATGCTCCTCTCTTTCTTCTGGTCTAAAAGGATGCAAACAATGTTTTCCACAAGTGGGGCATAAGTCTCCATGAATATGCGGACACTTATCCCCACGAGGACAATTACCAGCAGCAGCAAACGAACAAAGAGAACGGTCAGCAGGTTTAACATCCCTGGGCTCTATGACATAACCATTTTCCAGGAAATCAGGTTCCTCAGACTCCAATTTCCAAGCAGGCTTAGACGGAGGAACAAAAGGCCTACTCAAAGCAGAAAGCTCAGGCGAAGCACCTAAAACTGTGGTCACCCTGTTCGATCCAGTTCTCGCAGGATGAACAGGAGGCACAGAATTCGGAGCCACAGATTGGGGCAGCACAGTTGAAGAGGACGACGCAACAGAGTCCGACCTAGATGGTCTAACATGTTCATATCTACAACGATTTCCATATGAACACATCCCTTTTTGATAATAGGTGCATATCTGTTTCAACAAACAAACAATTTTCATATTTACAAAATAAATCAATCTTTTCCTCCATAACACACAAAAATCAACATTTGAAACAAACAAAAAAACTTACGTTGTTGGGTGGATCCTTCCAGTCATGAGAGAACTCGCAATGCTCCCCTTTCAGACAGACTCCATGAGCAAAGAACTTGCATAGTACCCTGCAATCATCCACATAATCAATCACCACAAATTTTTTCAAAACCTAAAATCCATTAACGCAATAAACAGACATTATTAAACAAACACAAATAAAATCAACACAATTTCTCATCAAAACATTAACAAGATAAATTAAATTACAAGCAACAATAAAAAATTTAAAACAGAACGGAAATTAGAATCGCGATCAAGTGCAGAAATCAAAAAAATGAAGTTCAGACAGACAGACAGAGAGAGAGAGAGAGAGAGAGAGAGAGAGAGAGAGAGAGAGACTTTTTAGGCATGGAGACCTGAGAATGAAATTGAGAAGAAACTGAGATTGTGTGTCTGAGTTTGAAAAATCGAAGAAAAAGGGGAGGAGAAGCGAAAGAAGAGGAGAAGATCACGTGAGAATCATTGGAAACAAGAAGATGCCATTTCTCTCTTTCTTAATTAGGGTTCTCCCTTTTGGCGGTTGCCTCTTCTCTGGGAAATGGCCGTCGGTTTCTTTCTTATTTCCCAAAATGCCCTTCTTCTCTCCTGGTCCCTCGATTCTCTCATGGACTGTTTGGGCCTTTTAGTTCCCGAGATCTATTTTCCTTGGAATCGGCGGTTATTAATCTATCATAAATCTTGAGTAAATTAGCTGCTACATTTCATTTAGGCATTTTTTAATTTATAAAGTCTTTTTTTAGATATATTTATTTTATATAGTGTTTATTATAAATAAATTTTTTTAAATTTTATAAAATTTATTTGTAAATTCAAATTTTGATGTTTGATTTGTCTTTTTAAAAAAACTCAAATCATAGATTGCAAATGAAAGAATTATTCATTTGTAAATTCAAATTAAATATATATGATTTGCAAATGAATTTTATACCATTTTTCTTTTGAATAATTTTATTTATGCTATCTCACTCTTTGTATTTATCCCGCTCATTGAAATTTCGTTTGATTTTATTTTTAAAAAGTCATTAGTACTAAGAACATCCCCAATAGTCTCTCTAATTTAGAGAGCAAAAATATATTATTTAATTTAATTTTACTCTACTATTTATCTCAAAATTTAAAATCGTTCTATTTTTTTATTTTAATAATTAATATTTTATTACCCAAATTCAAAAATACATAGAGCACAACGTCACTCCTCACCCTATTTTTGAATTTAGCAATAAAATACTAATTGTTGAAAAGAAAAAGTAGAGGGGGTTTAAATTTTAAAATAAATAGTGAAACAAATTTAAATTAAATAATATATTTTCTTAAGAGACTATTGGTGATACTCTAACAATGTAACAATACAGATCCACCCTCAACAACTAGAATTAACAACTATAAACCTACCTAAATCTCAAAACCCAAAGTATCAAAATATGCAACAACAAAATTCGAAATCTAAATCAGACTCGAAATCTGGAAGGTGAATGTGTAGACACAGAAATTCAATATATCCATGCTTGTTTCTTGGTATTGTCACAAAATCTAGAAATAGGAAATAATGGAAGGTAATAAGAATTGTGAATTTCCCTATGGAGATACTTCAATTGGGCGTTAATGTTGAGTGAAAAGGATGGTAATGGCACTATGTTAAGATAGCTTTTATAAATTATATGATGTAGATTCATTTGGTTTTTAAGTGATTAATGTTATAACAGGATTTTATGAAATTAAACTACTTCCTCATCGTACAGGAAAGCCAAATTTCAACTATGTTTGCTTTTCCAATTTCCTTTCGAAATTTTTGCAGTCAAATATGTAGTATTATAAATGTAAATGTATTTTAGTTATAATGTACAAATAATTCTAATTTTTAAGTCACACCAAACAAAGAATTCATTTGCAAATGATAAAATTGAATTTCTAGTATATATTATACCAAACAATTCATTTTGATTAATTAGCTTTCTTGTCATGAACGAGGAACATCAAAATGTACATATTGGTACTCCCTTTTGAATGATAATGAGAGATTAGAAAAATCCAAAACCTTGCATGTGACATAATACTGATTACATTAAATGTTTACCGAGCCTCATAATGCACCTCCAAACGTTTGGATATAACATCTCTTGCATGTTTGTTTAAGTACATTGATTTGATTTATTTTATCATAGTGAACAATAATTTACCTATCTGCAAACTTTTGTTGGTTATAGCAAGTTGATTTGTGATGCGGATCAAGTAGCTTTAGACTTCATGAAAGGCTTGGATTCGATAAAAGAGGCTAAAGTGCGCGGCAAAACTTCTAAGGCTTGTTTACTAGTTACCAACCATTTTTCACGCCAAAAAATGACGTTTAAGGACTTTTCGGAGGACAAGAACATTTTGTGTAGTTATTTTCGTCTTTTTTGTGTTAGAGTTTGAGTTACTTTCTTTAAACATTTGTTTTGGCTGAATCTCATTCAGTTTTGGTTTAATAATAATATTTTAGACGTTTTCCCCCCAAATATTGAGTTTTGGATGCTTATTTTCTTGATATTCGTCGTATTAACATGTTTATAGAAGATTATTTTCAGTATTCGTGTTCGAATCAACGGATCCAATAGTTATCTTATTGATTTTATAAGCTTCCGCTACATCAATTTGTATGTATACTAAATAAAAAGGCAAGTGATATAGGCGAAACTCACTCTAAGTTTTATTATCAATTTGATGGTAAATATCTTGGTTTTAAATGAATGTTATGTGTTAAAAGACATAAATTTGAATATGAGAGATATACTTATTTTTTTAAAAAAAAGAAGGAAAACTATGCCCACTTGCATTGAGTTAAGCGGCAAGGTGTCATTCTCTACTTGTCAGGTTAATTTGGAGTTCAACCTCTATAAAATAGTGCTACTTAACTCAAGGTAGAGCATCATGCAAGATTTAACATATAGGAGGTAGGCTTAGACGTTATATTATTTCAGAAGTTTTTCGCTGACTACAAGATCTTTCATCTTTTAGAAATAATTAAAAATAGAGAAATTCTTGTCAACTTTTAATGTATATCCTTACTCATATACTAAACAAATTAATAAATGGATTAATACATAATTTACCCCCCAAATTTGTACGGTTTCTTCTACCGTCACCCTAAACTTTTTGACCATTCAACTTACCCCCTAAATTTGCTTAAATTATCTTAATTATCCCCCTGATCTTACTTAAATTGTCTTAATATATCCTTACTAATTTTTTTAATTTATCACGTGTTTATTACGAGCCTTCTTTTTATTTTTTTAACATCTACGTTTAATAGCGATAACGTAAAGGTAAAATGAAGGATTTTGGGATTCAAACACATTGAAAAAATCCTTAGTTGAGAGGATTTTGACAAGTTCATGGGGTAAATTGAACACTCAAAAAGTTTAGGGTGACAGAAAAAGAAAACGTACAAGTTTGGAGAGGTAAACTATGTATTAAGCCTTAACAAATGTTAGTAGGTCTTAAAATGACTATTTTTATTCATTTTTTTGTCAAAATAAGGTTCATTAATCTATGTATTACTTGTTAATTTGTTTAGTACATGTGTCGAGACATGCAATAAGAGTAGGCAATAATTTTTCCTAAAAAAATATTTTTTTATTCCTCAAGAGGTGTCATGGGTATGCTCCAATTGTGGGGCACCTTTAAACTAGTACCACATCCAAACTAATTCTCACTCGCACCAGGCCGATTCACTAAGGAGTAAAGTGTTGATCACCGTGGTGACTCCATACGGAAATGAAGATCGAACCCCATTTTCGAAGCGGTTATTCATTTAAAAACGAAAAAAATTAATTTCACACTGACTGTATGATTAATTTTCATGCTGGAGCCCCTTTTTCATATTAAACTGTCGACAAAGGAAGGGTGAAAGCAGGTGATGGAAGAGGGTAAAACTATAGCAAAACATTATTCCTGCCACTTTCCATTTGGTTTAATGGGACCTTACTCTGACATTATTATTTTTTTCAAAGAGCATTGTAATCCACTTATATGTATATTTCACTCATTCATGTGTCTATATATATACATTTTTGATAAATCATATTATTTGCTCCATTTAAATTCAATTAATGAACACTTAGTGTTAGAGTTGATTCTAATATAGTATACCAATGGATTTATCTATATATTATTACCGTCAAATTGGTTTAGGTTTTGTGTTAGTTTTACCAGTAATTTTTTTTTGATAAGTTACATATTTTGTTGATAAATCATTATTCTAACCTCGTCAACCTTTAAAACTTTAGTGACCTAATACATAATTTCACCCACGATCAAATTTTCAATTTTTAAAATTTTATTCTTTTAAAGAGAAGTCTGTTCATGAAGTTATGAATATTCTTCTATATCATGTCTATACATTTTTTATAGTTTATAGATTTAGTCCTTCAGCGCTCTTATTTAGTTAATTTTAGCTTTTAAGATGGATGTCAGTAGAATCTTTATTGAATTTGAAGCATCTTTTTCCTCTGAAATTGGATGGTGAATGGGATACTGACATATATGCAAAATTTTCAGTCTCGTATGATCTGATCTTGATAACTATGAGGAAATGACAATGTGGTTTATCTTTTGGAGCATTAATGGGAGAGTAAATTTCATTAGTCCAGAGACTTTACTAGCAAATAGATGAACCAATGTGAGAAACAGAGGAAACTTAAACTAAGAAATGGAAGAACTGAGTCCGTAATACCTAAATTCATCAAACAGCCTAAGGTTTTACTTTGCAAAAATGCACTCATGGATTCAGCTGAAAGTCAATAAATAATTTGTTTAACTAACTAAAAGTCTTACTAAATTGTCTGAACATCTTTTTAGATCTTGAGTCAATAATGATAAGTTTTAAACCTTTGTCACTCCCCCGTCCTCAAACATTTACAGATAACATAGCTTAATAGCAAGTTAAAAATTAGGTTGAAGTTTTACGTGTTTGACAGAATTGTAAGCAAACATACCTTCTGTGCTGCAGGAATTACTTGACTTAGGTGAGACAGTTGGAACTCAAAGTAGAGGCTTTCTGAGGAAGTTATCAGTATGCTTCCAATCTCAAAATGCAAGTTTGGAAGGTTATTCTCAAGAAAAAGGTCTAGTGAAAGGTGAACTTCTGGCATTATTTCTTTATTGCTTGATAACTTTTCAACAACTTGGAAAATTGGAACCAATATTTTTAAACCACTTTGCCTTTTACATAATGTGGGCCTCTCTCAATCAACTGGGTGATATTGTCAATTTGTCATGTTTTATATTTAGCCCATTCTACGTAACAAAATTGTTTCTGTGTAGGGACTAGGTTACCATGAGCAGTAGAAGAAATATTTCAAAGTTGTAGGTCTAATTGGTCATTATATAGAATAATTTGAGAACTGACTCATTTATCGTCTATTAAAATTTTTGTTTATTCTGGCACCTCGTCCATTGTTAGTCTCTACAGTTAGTTTTGGGCTGCTATTTTCAGCATACTTGTCAATGCTGATGTCTCTCTGTCATTTGAAAGTTTGCAGAATTTTCCTATGTCTTTCGCCTTTCTTGGATTAGTGCCAACGTTTAGCTGTTCATTTTCTCATTGCAGTTGTTTTGTGAAACAGATGTGTAGTTTGCCAAA
>CAODLS013213784.1:0-20348 GCA_948243855.1 Flueggea neowawraea | reverse complement strand
AGCTGATCGACCTTCCTTGGTAGTAGCAAACAAAATAGATGAGGCAGGGGCTGAAGAAGTATATGAAGAATTGAAAAAAAGGGTACAGGACGTTCCAATTTATCCAGTGTGTGCTGTGTTGGAGGAGGGGGTACCAGAGTTGAAAGCTGGTCTTAGGATGCTCATGGACAGCGAAAACCCAAACAAACTCAGCCTGGACAGAATAGATTGTTCTTGATAATTTTGCGGACATATTAGCTTAATTTTTGTTGCTTATCGGTTCTTTTCCCTGTATGAACTTTGACCGAACTTTGACCAAAGGATCTATTACAAGAAACAGAGTGACAGGTGGGAGCAGTTCCAAGCGATGGCTATTGCAATAGCTTGTTCCTTGATCAACAGTTGTATGCAAATCATATATTTGCTTTCTGACTACAAACTGCTTCATTTTGAAACCCTTGTTTGTATTTGTGTAATGCTGTACGGGGTAAACCATGCAGGCTGAGAACTAATGGACATGTTGCTCATTAATACACGATTCAACTTTAGCCTTAAAGGTATGGGAACAAATTAAATGACTTATCAAAAAGAAAAAAACATGTAGGCAGAGTTTGAAAATGCCTCACAGTTTAGATGAAAGAGAAGCTCTGCAGGTTTTCCATGGAAACATGACAGGAAAATGCAGACTAGTGATATTTTTGTTAAATTTAGTGTAACGAGAAAAATGGGGAGCCTTAATTATCTTCATGTTCAACAAACTACTTTTCCATGGAAACATGATTCGTACTCAATCAGAACTATCAAAATATCTTCAAAAAATATTTTAACAATTAAAATTAGCTAATTCAGAAGTACAAATCATGTTCAGGGTTCACATGTGGTCACATTCAGTCAAGTTAATGAAGGAAAACCCAAGGCATCTTCAGTACTGCAAAAGTTGGTTTCATTATTGTCCTCGTAGTCTCGTACCTAAATGATTGAGCTTCAATAAGCAACTATCTTCTCGTCCGTGCTTCCTTTCCAGACTACAAAACAAATTGGCAATGCAAGCGGTAGTCTCGCATAATATGCAAGAATTGGTTACTATCACTAGTAAGTATATTTATTATTTTCTAACTCTAAAAAGAGTTTTGCTCAATCTTCTTTTTCACTAAGTAAACTGTAATTTGTTTCTACAATAATATACCATTAAGTCCTCAAACAACCATCATCATTATCAATATAACAAAACTGATGACAATTTCTGACACAATAACACAATTATAGAATACATGATTACAACACAACACACAAATTTCATTTTTATTATGTTTATATCATATATAATTATGTATGATATGTAAATGAACCGAGATCACCTCCTTAACCCATTCAAATCCTTTGGTCGACTATATGACATATCGTGCGTTCACTCCAAAAGAAGTTTAAGTTTGATGTTTTGCATCAACAGTACATATACACTGATAATTTGTAGTAAGTATTGTTTAATTATCTAAGAAAAAGAGAAGGCAAAACCAAATTAGACCTTTCATAATAAGGAAGAGAAAAGTAATTGAAGTTTGAAGAGAATAATTCAGGAACAAAAGCAAAAGTTCCACCATCAGGGGATGCAAGGCATTCAAGCCCCACAAAACAGAATCATAGATCACATTTGTCCATTGACAGGTTCTTTTTGTTACAGTTATGCTTCTACATGTTCTTTGGCTTGCATATTTATTCCATATTTCATGGATTATATTTTATATTAATTCTTTTGTAAATTGAAAAATATAAAAAAAAACAAGTAGACATATAGCTAAAGGGCACTTTGAGCGATAGGGACATGCACTTATTGAGGAAATGGCACTACTGTACTGCTGAACGCATCAAAACTAGATCATTGTGCCAGTCTTGGTGCAACAAAAGTCAAACTCAAGTCATAATTGGATTTTCAAACGGGAGTCTCTTTGATGCTGAAGAAATGCATGAATATTTTTTTTGAATGTCATAACTCCAGTCTCAGTCTTACTCAATTCATATTTGTTGTGGGTCATATTTTTTAATAATTTTTAAACTAAATTAATTAAGATATTATTCGTTTTGAGCTGGTTATTAACCCTCACAATTTTATGCGTCTAGGTGGCTTAAAAAACAAACTTGCTTTTAAATGAATCATGATGGGAGAAACACGACGCATTAATATTAAATGTTTGTCTTTTATTTTGTTTACATCATTTTAAAACTTCTCGGTAATGTAATCGAATTCAAGTTTTTTGATTAAAGAATAAAAATTCTAGACCCCTCGGGTTACCGCAGTCTATGGTTATTTGCTACTGTTTTAAGTCATTTGTACAAAATGATGGAAGGAACATTTGTAGCAATAATGCAATAGATGTGCAGGTCCCCAGTATGAACCTTCCTCTAAATTTTTTTATCTAACCACTTACATAAGATAAACATTAATTAGCCGTATCATATATCAACCACGAATAAAAATTTTCTTGAAAGACTAACCAAAGAAGTGAAGTTACAAAATTTATTTAATCTACCGAAATAGATGAACAGAAGTATACACTTGAATACAGACAAAGAATGAGTCGGTGGTCCTAAACTATAGGATAAATATAATTATCCTACAAGAATGTCAAATATTGTGCATATAAAATGATGATGTCTTCAGATCTCACTTCCAAAACCTGCATGTTTATAATTTAGTAATATTGAAATCGTTTTTAGTACTAATTAAAGTTACAATTAAAAATTCAATTTTTAGTAAAATTCGATATAAAAAAGAAAATATTCACAATTATTTGATTCATTGACGTTGGAATAAGAATTTGTTTAATAGATCGATAGCGATTAATTGATGATACAGTTGTAATAATAAAAAAGTGTGATTATATTTATCTTTTTTAGATTACAGTGACAAACAAACAACTTGTTTGTCTATTATAAGGATTGATGATCCCACAGACACAGTTGATGGATAAGATATTTTGTTATTAAAATTTACACCTAACATTTTTGGTACCCACTTCGTTAAAATTTATTTTCCTAGGGTTTTTCGAAGGAAAGTGACTGGTTTCCTATTTTACACCTTTGCGTGTCTGGTGGGTCAATTTTTTATTTTTTATTTTTCTGAAGTTTCAAGATCAACTTCAAGTGCCCAAAGAAAGTTTAAAAGATTTAAAAGATAAATGCGACCATCTCCAATATCACAAAAATAGACTTTGTTTATATATATATATATATATATATATATATATATATATATATATTGTGGTTCAATTTTATTTTTTATTACATAGTTACCTAATTTATAATTTATTAATGTATTAAAAATGAATATCTTGATGAAAATTGGAAATCACTTTGACAATCATGAACTTTGATGGAAATTTCAAGGCTAAAATACAAAGGATTTATCATGTTTTACTAGGGGAGCAAAGTGCATCGGCATTTTAGGACCCTATAAAGACGCTACTGATTAAGATTAAGCCACGTGTATGGTTAAGATGAGCCAGAATTGTGCCTCAGTTGCAGTATAAATATTGGTAAGTCCTAAACCTGGAAATCATCCCAGAGCTGTTTAGAGTGAATTCAGTTTCCAAGCAAATCCTCTCAATTTCATTTCTTTAAATTCATCAGAGAAAAACATGTCTTGCTGTGGAGGAAACTGTGGCTGCGGCTCTGGCTGCAAGTGTGGCAATGGCTGCTCTGGGTAATTCCTTCAACCTTTTCTTTATAAACCTTGAAATACTTAATGATCCAATTAACTTAGAGGAGTGTTTGTATATTTTTGATAAATGAAGAGCAGCAGATTGAAGTTTTAATGGATTGATTAGATTGTATAATAAAAAATGTGGAACAATATGCATTTCAAGAATTTATAATAGCTAAATATGCAATATGAATGTCATTATTTTCGTATGAAATTCGGGTAGTAATTACAAAAATTCTTGGGGGTTTCTTGATTTTTGAACTCCAATTGTTCACTTTCTTGCACTTTTTTCAACTTCCCAGCTGCGGAATGTACCCTGACTTGGGCTACTCAGAGAAGACCACAACCGAGACCATCATTGTTGGCGTGGCACCAACAAAGACGTATGTGTATATTCTAAATTCTAAATTGAGGCATATAATCGTAAAATTAAATCTTTCTTGGAAAAAAACAAAGCAAAACTAAATCTTGTTAAATTAGATTAATTAAGTAATAATCGGCATTACAGGTTCTATGCTGGGTCCGAGATGAACTTTGGAGCCGAGAATGGAGGCTGCAACTGCAAGTGTGGATCAAACTGCAGCTGCGACTCGTGCGGCTGCAAATGAGCAGAACAAGAACTTTGGTATCAACAAGGCAGTCAATGATCTTTCTGAAATAACTAATTATAGTGGTTGTAATAAAAATGGCCATGGTGGGTTTAATTTAAATCCTAAGGGGTGATCTTAGGATTTCATCTGATGATGTTTCATGGCTACTAAAAGTGGTTGTGTGTGTCTCCTGCTTTGTTGGTCTCAATTAGTCTGTGTGTTTGGAAAGGATGTTTTAATTGTATGAATTGAGCTGTGAATGCAACTCCTTCCATTAACTTATTCTGCAATGATCTTTCATTTTTTTGCTTTGCCACCAATAATTTATTCTAAATTATATAAAAAAATATTTGTGACTTGGGTTGGAACAATTTTTTTGTTTTAAATTAATTTATTAAATTATTTCTGTCAATTTAACATAGTGCTCATAAAAACATATTAAAATGAAAGCAGTTTAATAAATTCATTCGAATTAAATTGTGAGTTAAAATACCAAGTATTCTTCAAATTATATCATTGAAACAATAGGATTACAGTCTATCGCAACTATTCTTAGCTATAAAAGATCAAAAGTTTAAATCTGATAGTATCATCAAACATGATAAAGACGTCTCAACAAGTCTAATAATTCTCCAACTCTGAACTCATCTGATTATCTGACACAGCACTTTCCTTTTTTTCTAGATCAGCTAATGTCGTGATCAAAAAACGATGAAGCTGGCTGTAAATTTGACTGGAATCTGCATATTATTCTGATGATCAGAAACTGTTATGCTAGAAAAGAGTAAAGCCTGAGAATGAAGTGATTGCGACCACAAATCTTGACATCATTGACATGATATCTTTTATGAGATTGCTAAATGTGTTGAGCATTTCACTTTTCAGGGTTGTCCTGGAATCTAGTTCTTATAAAAGGCAAGAATACCATTAAATTGCACACTACCAGTCATTGCAATTACATTAGCTCGTATTGAATTAAACGTTTCACTATGAATGCAAAACACGCCCAAAATATAAACTAAACTAAAAGTTCATTGATAAGATTTGATCAGGATTTATTCATTCAATAAATAAATCTCAAATAGAATTAGTTTCATACCGTCAAAATAGATGATTACGTTAACAAACCACTAATTAATACAATTTCGTGGTATTAATATTCTAAACAACTGAAGATATTCACTTTATGCTATTTAGATTTTTTTTTGTGTGTTTTATAACCCTTTAAAATATATATTCTTATCACTACCCAAACTAATTATTTTATATTTAATAATCCATAAAACTATCTATGTTTAATTTAGTCAAGAAACTATAGAACACAAAACTTATAAAAAGACTATAGAACACAAAACTTATAAAAATACTATAGAGCACAAAATTAGGTAGTTCAAGATTAATGGTTTAGTTAATAGTCTCGATCAGGATTCGCACAAAAAAATGTCTCTATCAGGACAATTACGTCCAGTTTTCTCTTGGTTTTGCTTTCTCAGTCGGTGAAGACAATATAAATTGCTGATCATGGGATTGTTCCTTTTTTTTTTTGACAGAGATCATGGGATTGTTCATCGCCTTGTAAAATTGCAAATCAAATTAGCGTATTCATCCACGAAACACTGACTTGGTTGGTAGCTTTTGTTAAATTGATACTGATAAGAGGACTTAAAATATAATCAGAATGCTTTTTAAATCAAGATATATAAAGACTAAGATAAACCTAAATGTATCTAAAAAATTATTTATAGTCGTTGTTAAATTTATGGAATGAATTGGAAAGTGTATTTTTTTTTTACATCTGCTTGTTAAAACCTATGAAATAACTATTTTGCTTAAATGTTTTTAGAGAAATAGAGATAAAAATTAAAAAAAAATATATAAAATTTTATTGTAAGGACATTTGTACTTTTATCTGAAAAATCCAAAAATGCATATTTGACATGTTAAACATATGTATAACTTGAATAATCAAGACTTGAAAAATAAGAAATCAGTTGATTTTTTTTGTGTGGACGCCAATTTTTCTTTAGCAAGCGCTTCGAAAAAATTAGAAAAATTGTAATTCTTTTCATTCTAAAACTTTCCAATGTTAACAAACACCATTAAGAAAATATATTTAAAATTGTGAAGGAAGAGAATGATTTATCTTATCATTTGAATTAATCTTCTCTACTTTATTTAAATATTTTACCAATATAACATAAAATTAAAAAATTATGTCGGGTTGGAATAAAAAGTTATATATGTTACTATCAACATGTTGTTTATAAGCTTTGAAATTCACGTATTAATATTATAATCATGAGAGCTAAAATAGAAAGATTTGTCAATAACTTGCTTGATGAGAGCAATGGGCACGAAACATGTCGCATAGACGCTAGAAAGCTAAGATTATGCCACGCGTAGCGTGAAGATTAACTACTCTTTGCCTCAACCACGCTATAAATACTAGTCAATGCTTGGTCCTAGCGAACCATCCTACCGAAACCAAATTCTTGAAGCTAGTTAATCTTAACTTCTCTGAAGAAAAATGTCTTCCTGTGGTTCCGGCTGTAGCTGTGGCTCTGACTGCAAATGCGGCAGTGGTTGCGGGTAATAACCTCATCATTTGTGTCGTCTTGAAATAAGAAAACTTCTTATCTCAAGTGAAAACACTCTTATTTTGCATTTTATTTCAATCAGATTATGATAGAGTACTCGAAACCAACTAGTTATATTAAGAAAGTATTTGAATACACGAGTGATTGATATGAAAAGTTATTTGTGATTTTGTAGATGTGGCATGTACCCCGACTTGGGCGCAACTGAGACTATTATTGCTGGAGTTGCACCTGTGAAGATGTATGCGTCATTTTTAATTTTTAGTATCCATTCATCATCTTAATTTAACTCTTAATCCAATTAAAAAGATATTAAACAATGTTCTAATTATCTCTTTAAATTATATAAAAAAAAGAAATAATTGTTTTTTTTTATATAATTGCAGGGTTTACGACAAGATGGAGATGAGCTTTGGTGCAGAAAACGGCTGCAAGTGTGGATCAAGCTGCAGCTGCGACCCATGCACTTGCAAGTGAGAAAACATGGAATATTAATTCCATGATTTTCTACAATAATTTAAGAAAAAGAAATCTATGTTTAGTTAGTGCTTGTCTTAAATAAAGCAGCCATATATTATCCTTAGAAGGATTCATATGTTGCTGTATTCTGAGTCAAAAACTTTGTTGGTCTGGTCTGATTGTCAGTTTTTATGTAATTTGGACATTTCAGGGACCATGAATGGAATTTCATCTAAGCTGTTTGTGTAAATTTATCTTTACTTTAGTTTTTTGATTTGTTTTTTTTTTTTCATTTTTATGACATATTATGATCTTGCAATAGTTAAAAGGAGGGCACATATACCTGTATGGACGATTTCATCCTAATTTTATGATAAATTTATGTTAAAGGTTAGATCATCAAATATTGCAAAAAATGATTTATGTACTCTTCCTTTTTGTTTTTTAACAAAGAAAGTGTCTTCTTTTAAATTGGATCTTTTATCAAATTGTCTTTTTAAAACTATCATACTAATTATTGAATCAACAACTTATTAGTTGTGTTAAGCCAACAATAGCTCGAATTATATTTTTAAACCGAAGTATCATTTGTATCATTTTACAAATTGTTATATGCTAAATTAACAATTTTTTGGTGAAATATTCATACAGGAACTTCCATTTTTGGGTCCAATAAACCGAAAGCAAAACTCTCGTTACAAAATTTTGCCTCCAAAACCGAACTCAAAAGGATGCGCGCTTGCCTTTCTCAGGCAACGCAGCAGCTTCTGTGGAGCATTTAATCAAACACTTATCACCTCTCAATATCCCCCTCAAACCTTTCACATTCTCTACTTTTTCTGTACACACAAATCTAAAGACCAGACAACTAAAGAAGAACCCTTCAAGACCTTATCTTGGAGGATCGAGAAGCTTCCGAGAGGCGAACTGATAGGGTCCGCCTTTCAGAGCTGGATGGGGGAGGGCTCTCCAATTCATCGTGGAGACATCTTTCATACCATCAATAGGTTAAGAAAGCTTAAAATGAATAAGCGGGTTCTCGAGGTAAGGTGTTTTAGGAACTCGAAATCATGTTGTGATTTCTGTGTTTGATAAAATGCTCAAGTGGGTTTTGGATACTCTTGTAGGTGATGGAATGGGTGATTAGAGAGAGACCCTATAGGCCAAAGGAGCTTGATTACTCCTTTTTTTTTTTAGTTCACCACAAAAATCCATGGTATCTCACACGGGGAGAGGCTTTTTCGCGTTTACCTAGTGAGTTCCAGAACGAGTTGTTGTACAACAATCTTGTTATTGCTTGTTTGGAGAAAGGGGTTATAAGGCTTTCTTTTGAGTATATGAAGAAAATGAGGGAATTGGGTTATTCAATATCGTATTTGATTTTTAACCGTCTTATAATCCTCCATTCCTCTCCTAATCGTAGGAAGATGATTCCAAAAATACTTGCACAAATGAGGGCAGATAAGGTGGTTCCTCATGTCTCAACGTACAACATATTGATGAAAATTGAAGCTAATGAACATAACATTGAAGGGTTGGTGAAAGTGTTTGGGGAAATGAAGCGATTGGAGGTTGAGCCTAATGAGGTTTCGTTTTGCATATTAGCTACTGCTCATGCTGTGGCAAGATTGTATACTGCTGCTGAAGCATATGTTGAATTGGTGGAGAAATCACAGACTGGAAATAACTGGTCGACACTTGATGTTTTAGTTATATTATATGGGTACCTAGGGAATCAAAACATGCTCAAGAGGACTTGGGATCTTGTGCAAGAACTTCCCTATGTTAGGACTAAGAGTTACTTGCTGGCAATTGAAGCATATGGTAGAATGGAACAATTTGATCAAGCTGAGGAACTTTGGTTGGAAATGAAGTCAGTTAAAGGTCTGCACTCAACAGAGCAGTTCAATTCCATGTTGTCTGTTTACTGTAGATGTGGACTTATTAAAAAGGCAGTGCAGATTTTCAAGGAAATGGAAATCAGTGGATGCAAACCAAATGCTATTAGCTATTGGCATTTTGCTTTGGGTTGCTCGAAGGCTGATTTAGTGAAGGAAGCTTTGAAGACTTTAGATATGGGAATGAACCTTGTAATCACCAATAAGATAAGGAGTTCAAACCCATGGTTGGAGACTACTCTTTCAATTGTTGAAGTTTTTGCTGAGAAGGGTGATTTAGATAATGTCGAGAGATTCTTTCAAGAACTAACTGTAGCAAAATATACAAGGCACACTTTTGTGTACAATACCTTAATAAAGGCTTATGTGAAAGCCAAGATTTATGATCCTAATCTTTTGAGAAGGATGGTTTTAGGAGGGGCAAGACCAGATGCTGAAACTTATAGCCTGTTAAAACTTGCCGAGCAGTTTCTGAAGTGATTTTAGCAACTATAGGTCATATATGGTATTGCTGAAGTTAAGTTTCTGCCTTACTGGCACTTTTTGGCAACAGCCAGGATGTTTAATTAGGTTTGGCAAGTGAGAGTCTAGTGTGACTAATCACTTGCTCATATGTCATTCTATGTATGAGTGGGAAAATTTAAGGTCACGGTGTCTTGAGACTTGAATATTGGACAGGCTGCAAGTATTGGGGATGCCATCATGGTGGAATATATTACCAGCAAGATAAATGTGAGCTTTTTTTCGAGTTAAATTTTTATTCTTTTAGGTTTAAACTTGAGGACTCTTAAGCTCTAGAAATGGCTAGTATGATTGAGAGAAAGCTTATTGGTATTTTTATTTTGCTTATTATGCTGTTATGTTCTGACCAATATTTCCTTTCGCCCATAGGTCATAAAATATTGGAAGCTCTGAGCTGACGCATTTTTTAGTTTTGCTTTGCAACATCTGGGAGATTTTGTTTCCGATTGGGATAATTCTTACAAGGTAAACGAGAATTTCCCCATATGCAGAGACTGCATTTTTCTAAAAATGTCCATGAAGCTCTCTGCTTGTGTTGCTGGAAGGTCGGATAATCGTTTTGTTGTGATGGATATGTTCTCGATCTGCTGTTTCAGAGAGCAGGATCAGAGATACAGATTCAACTCTATACATTGAAACAAAGCCATCGCCACCATGTACGCTAGGCAACAACCCTTCCTAGCAGACACGGCCAAGACGGCACACGAATACACCGGAAAAAAGGGTCGCCCGCTCTACTGTGCACGGGAATCATAGTGTTGAATTTGTTTTACTTGTTCTTGGCATTTGGAATGTGGTCTTGATATAATTTCTCTATAGCGAAAACATTATACAAGTTCAGATAACTTGTTGGTTAGTTACTTTAAGAAAGAAGTCTTTAAGCATTTATCTTCTCAATCCTCCTTTTCCACATAAAAAACTGCTGCCAATTGCTTTATCTTAACTCATAATTGTTAAAAGAAAATGTACATATAAATTTAAAAAGAAAAGCCAAAAAAGACCATTAATCAGGGTGATTTTGGTAAAGAAATATATTATTGAAGAACCTTAAAAAGGGCAGTCACATCACATAATCACATAATTATTCTGGTTCCATTTTACAACTTATCCCACAAAAGTAGATTGAAGTTCTATTGGAAACTAAACATCAATTGCTTCCTTACAGCGTTTGATGGGATCCGAAGCAATTTGATTTCAGCTGTTCATGTCAGATAGTTGATGAAGTTTGCAGCCGTCGCAATGGCACCTCCGGTAAGGGCGTCGGTCACAACCTTGTCTTTGCTCCTGTTACTTGCAGCAGATATTAGAGCACCTGTTAATACACCCCCAAGCATTGCATTCTTCTGCAATTTACCAAAACGAAATGGTCAGATAAACTATTTACTGTCCAAAGCTTAAACACACAACAGATATTAGATTTGCAATGTAGAAGAAACCACACCCAGTCTCGGGTTCCACGAACCCTCTCTATCCCATATTCCATGCCCACATAAACTCCAGCAATAGTTCCTGCAGGCAAAACGAGAAGGTTTCTTATTTCAAGTCGAGCAACGTAAGGTTAATAAAGCATTTATTGTGAAATATGCAAGACCAAGAGAATATTACACGAACTTGACACAATTAACCCTTACCCCAGTATGCACCCTCTTTGCACATCCTCTTCAGCTGTAGCAACAAAAGTTTCATTAGCATCAAAGACGGGATTTAATCAGTTCATTTTTTTTGTGGTAAACTCAATTTTTATAAGAAATTAGTGACCAAGGCTTCTGTAATGGAGGACATTCTTCAAAGGAACAGGTGTAATAGCATTTAGACGTGCTAAATTAAATCGAAAAAACAAGAATTTATCTTCCAATATATTGGTAGCATTATTTAGAATCATCCAAAATTCTTCTCTTCTTTTTGTGTCGTGAGATATCGCATAGTTATGTCAACAGCAAAGCCAAGGTCCAAGACATGTTCAATATAACATGGCAAAAAACACATCAATACAAGGCAAATGGTTCACTCACCGAATGCTCAAGATTGTGACCGGAAACACTTCCTGCAGAAGATGATGTGTTACATCAGTGCATAATAGCCAAAGATCAGCTCCAATTGTATACACTTCAATTCTATCCATACCTATATATAATCGAAATAAGGGTCACAATTTCCAACAAAATAACATGATTACAAAGTACATGATTATAACACAACATAATCTGTTCATGTTATGTTCAACCATTTGTAATACGGAGGCAACATAATACGAGTATAACCCACCAACCCAAATTGCCACCCCTAATATTTACCCCCGTATCAAAAAAGAAAACTGTTTTCCCAGTTCAAAAGGAAGAGAAACAACTCTTTAATTCAAGGAGATAAAAAACTTATCCAAAACATAAAATACATTCAAAATTTAAAACAAAAATGAGAAAAATAACCTTTTTTGACAACAAAATATGCCTCCTCTGCAAACTGCCTGGTAGCTGCAACCTGAAGATTATTAAACACAGTCAATGAAAGTAAAAAAGGTACATCTTTTATGTAATATATCAGGATCACAAAATAACCCAGAAATGAAAAATTAAAAAAAAAAAGATGTAGACAATGTGTGCATAATAATTTCACATACAGTGCCAATCTTCAAGAAACCATCAACAGTGAGGTTGAGGAAGGGATTGCCCATGTCTATTAC
The DNA here is from genome assembly GCA_948243855.1 of Flueggea neowawraea. Lineage (NCBI taxonomy): Eukaryota > Viridiplantae > Streptophyta > Magnoliopsida > Malpighiales > Phyllanthaceae > Flueggea > Flueggea neowawraea. Next base: position 7,923 of record CAODLS013213784.1, on the reverse strand, counting down.
AACATCAACCTTCGGAGTTGACAGAGAACCTGCAAATCTGCTACTTGGCATATTTTCTTCTTCACTGTTTCTCAAACAAACACTCAGACTTTCTCTCTGTCAAAACTCTAAACTTTTAGTTTTTTCTAATATATAACAGTGAATGTATTTGGATTTTTTTTAAAGTACTTATTTTGTCTTGTTGCAGTAATTGTTGTTAAGGAACGAATTATTATGGTTTAATTTAGGCTAGAAAAGAGAATTAAAAAGTGTATATAATGTAGTGAAGTATTATCAATCAAAAACTGTTTTTCAAAGCGATGACTTGCTTTCGCCGGTGGTTAGGGAATTGGAAGTACAGATACGTGACTGAGCTCCTTCATGCCACATGTTTTTCTTTTTTCTTCTAAAAGGCTTTTTGCCACATGTACGGCTTGCTTAATATTTACATTTGTTTTTCAGGGCTAATTATGTGGGTTAAATTCTTTGACATTCATGTGATATAGTTTGTGTTTTAAAAAAAACTCTTTTATCCTCTATGAGGTTTGCTAACTTTAGTCCACATAATAGGTTTCGTTTATTTTGTTTAGGTGACACGATTTTTATTAAAAAAAATATTTTTTAATGACAAAAATGCCCCCTTAATCCTCTCTCTCCTTGATTCTTTCTCTCTCTCTTTTGGATCCTTTGTCTTCTCTCTCCCTCCCTCCATTAGTCTTTTCTCTCTCTCTTTTGCAACCTCTCTAACTACTCCATTGAATTTTCCCATCTTTTCTCTCTCATCTATTTCTCTTTTCACTCTTTGCTGCTCCCACACACTCTCCTCCACTTTCCCAAATTCCCAAACCCTAAAATCAACTCAGTGATGTGATCTCCACTTACTACCACCCTCACACAGCTCGACCACTCCACCCCGGCTGACTCTTAAAAAGCATGGAACATGCTTTCGCTCCTCTTCTCTACGGCAGTCCCACTCCTCCTCTCAACCTCGCACGCCACACCACTCTCTTCCAGGTAACCCCTTACCTCATTCGCACCACTCCACACTAATCTTTTCTTGTGTGGTTCAACGGGTTTTGAATAATGGGTTTTCGATATCTTTTATGGAGTGATTTTGAATAATTGAATTATGGATTTTTGGTGTTTGAAGGGGTTTAGTGCCATGCTTTGTGATTTTGGCTTGAACTTGTGAATTCAAGATAATTTCTTGAATAGGATGGGAGTTTGACAGAAGGGATAGTGAAATTGATTGTATGATTTGATGACGGCAATGAAATTTGCGGTTCTTGGCATTGTCAGATTGGTTTGAAGGGTGGATCGATTTTTGGTTTCAGGGTTTAGTTGGTTTAGGGGCGATGGTTGGCGATTGTGGTGGAGTTGGAGGAGTCTGTGTTAGGAAATTAGGTGTTAGAAGTAAATGCGGAATAACAAAGAGCAATCACACAAGAACACAAGATTTACGTGGTTCTATCAATTCGATCTACGTCCACGTGCAGAGCACAAGTAATTCAACTATTCAGAGTAAAAAACAAGCACAATGGCTTGCAACGGTGTTCAAAAGCATATCCAAGACGTTCCCAAGCCCCCATTTTTTAGTTTACAAGTAATACAAGCCTAAATAGGAAGAGAGAAACCCTAAAAAATATCCAAACCCGTCCAAACACCTTCAGTTATGAAGACACGGGCATGGGAGAGCCAAACACAGACGAAACCAAGCAAAACACGGTCAAAATCCTGTTTTCGTGGGAAACCGTACAACACACGGTCCGGGACACGCCCTTGTCCGAGGCCGTGTCCTTCACTGTTTTGACAAAAAATCTTCCTTTTTATTTCCAGCTTTTCACACGGGTCCGTGTCCACCCAACAACTAGTTTTTCTCCATAATTCCGTCCATTTTTAGCTTGATATCACTTCCTTCAAGGTTTTGCTTGCATCTTGAGCAAAAAAATCACTTCAACATTAACAATCTGGTATTTGGGTAAGTCGTTTACCATCGACGACGAGAATAAGGAAGAGAAGAGACGATGGTGAGAGGCCAGATTATTTGAGAAAGAGAAGAGATAGTGGTATAGGAGATCGAATGTACAGAAGTTGTGAATTATTTATGAATTAATTCTGAATTTTGATTAATGATTAATTATGACTGTCCAGAAACTGTGGTTTTGATTAATTGTGAAATTTTTAGACAATTGAGGACTGTCTAAAATTTGCACTTGTGATTTTTTGTCTTGGATTTAGGTTTCAGTGAGTAATTATGGTGTTATGGTACTCTTGAATGAGAGTCTATTAAGTTTGAGAGATGACCAAAAAACAAACAGACCTTCACTAGAAGCGTTGGAACCAGAAAGTGTATAGATTGATTGATTGGGGGAGAGATACAGTGGCAAGTATGTAATTAGTGACATATGTAATATAATGACATTAGTGTTGGTGGTGATGAATGAGTAGGAGAGGGCGAAGTGAGAGGAGTTGAAAGATGAAAGCAGGGGCGGCAGAGGAAGGGTAGAAGTTGGTAGTGTGGAGTATAAAGAGGAAAGAGAAATTTAGAAAGAGATAAAGGAAGAGATGGAGGAAGAGAAATTCAAAGAGAGATAGAATGGTAGAAGCTGTTAATAAGGGCAAAATAGACTTTTTGTCAATTTTCATCACATTTAATGGATATGGATTAATGTCTAAAAACTTCAGTGAGGGTAAATGAGCTTTTTTCAAAATATAAAAAGCGCAGAGGAGTTAGTACTATACCACATCAATGACAAACGATTTAACCCTTACATAAAAATGTCTTTTAAAAGCGTGCCTTTCTTAATAGTTGAAATTGCAAAAATATATTTCAAAAAAATCAAAATTACAAAAACATGCTTGGTTACATGTATTTAATTCTATTTTTAGTTTATTTTTAGTTTTTCTAAACTAGAGACTAACGCTTGTTTTTCCTGGTTTTCTATTTTAGTTTCAATATTTTTTTTGATGCACTCTCTTTCTTTTATTTTCTGTGTGTTGAAGTTTTTTTTTGTTTTAATACTACAATCCGGAAAGTTTTCTTATTGTTTTTTTCTATTGTTTAAATGGTTTTTAATGATTTTAATTTTTATTTAAAGGAATTAACTTTCTCTTATTTGGTTTCGTGCAGGTTCATTTTTCATTTGGTTTTTACCAATGTTTTTTTTCCTGTTGTCTATTCGCTTTTTAAAATGCAAACTAGTTGTCATTTTATTTTTATTCATTTTATTAGTTGTAAATTTGTTTTGAAAAAAAACCTAATTGAGAAACTAAAAAAAAAAACAAATGAAAGCAAACAATAAACTAAACAAAGTTCCAAACATAAAATATGATAGAAACACAAATAGAAAATAAAAGAACAACAAATATAAAATAAATGAAAATTAAATGGAAATATTGATAACAAAACATTAAATGGAAATAAAAAGTAAAATTAAAAGAGAATAACTCAGGTTAAGTGGAATTGCAAAAAATATTAGATTATTTTTTAAGGATGAAACGGAAAAAAAATCATTAAACAAAAAAATAAAAAAGTAAAATACATAAGGTTGGACAGTCAAACAGTAGACCTAACTATGCAAGGAAGCGAGGTACAAAGCAAGTCATATAGAAAAAAAAAATCAAAGTGTGAAAGTATGATGAATGAGATGAAACGCATTTGTCAGAAGTGTAATTCTTTTTTTTTTTTGACGATAAAAAAAGAGTTGGTGGCTATTAGTAATAGTATATTTCTGCTGGGTGTTACTATGTAAATATTACCTCCCTGCTACAATATGTTTTTAAAAGCTATAACTGATACCGACAACGGACTTAAACACGTGCACTAGTGCGATCTTGCTTCAAAGGAGAAAATTTTGCATTCCAACAGGTACATGGACCGTAATTTCTTCTTCTTTTTTTAAATCAAATATTATCTACATTTGTTTGTTTTCTCCACTCATTAGGTCCCAAACGCAAAATCATATATTTTTTTAATTATATGACACAGTTAGAAAAGTTTGTAATATTTATTTTGTACAGACAAAGTATGCATATTACAGATACACTTTGTAAAATTTCGTTCATATAGCTGTGACTTTTTAGATTCACAAATTGTGTTTTCAAATTTACGAAGTCTTGTTTATATGTTATTAGTATATCGTTAGTATATTGTTGATTTGTTGTTGATGTTTGTCTGTATTTTCAAATTCAAGGCGTTTAGTTTGTATGTTGTTTCTTGTTTATATGTTAATTGGATGTTATTTATATATTATTGATATTTTGTTTCTCTGTTCTTTATATGTTAAAAATAATATATAAACAAATCTATAATTTATATGTTATTGATTTGCTATTTATATACTATATGTATGTTGTTTATATCTTATTTATATATTGTTTTTAATATATAAACAACATATAACTAATATATGCAACATATAAATAAGATATCAACAACATATAAACAACATTCCAGTTTTAAAACAAGAAATAACATATAAACAAAATATAAACAAGTTTTAAATAAGTCTGTAAAATGAACAGATTTTAAACAAATTCTAAACAAGTTTTAAACGACATATAAACAAGTCTGTAAATATGTAGTTTATAAAATTGGTAGCGTACAAGTATAATTTTGAAATTTCTGTCAAAATATTAAAAGTGGGCCACATGAATCTTGTTGAGTTTGTTTTTGGTGATGATGACTAGAGGTGTAAGCGGTGCGATTTGGTTGGTTTTAAGTCTTCAAACCAAACCGCGCCGCAAATTGCGGTTTGAAAAAATTGCAACCATATTTAAACCACTATTGCGGTCAAATCCACTAAATCTAAACTAGTAGTTGCTGTGCAATTTGGTCACTTTTTGCAATTTATATTTTATTAAATGTATAAAAAAATTAAACAACTAAACAATGTAAAATAAATAACAATATTGAAAAATAACATTAATATTGTTTCATTAGAATTGCAATTTCTTTGAGATATGGAAGTTGTCTCAAAAATAAGAACAACTGTTATTTTTCACCATTGAAGATTGATTTTGGCTCAATCCAACAAAGTCTTATACCAAGGTTGATTACAGCTCATACCTCCAAAGCCAACAAGGTTGATTACGGCTCATACCTCTAAAGCCAACAAGGTGGATTACGACTCAAACCTCTAAGGCCAACAAGGTTGATTACGGCTCAAACCCTAAGGCCAACAAGGTTTATTACGGCCCATACCTCTAAAGCCTACACAAGGTTGATTACGGCTTAAACCTCTAAGGCCATTACAATGTTGTTTTCCATAGGTTCACAACAAACCTCTCTCACTCTCAAAGTGTTTAGAAAAACATTTACAAAAATTGAAAGCTCTATACTAGAGTTGTGTATTTGAGATTGAAGCTCTTGAATCTTGATCACTAGCTTGATTTAGTGTTTTGGAGTGAGGGGAATGATGAAAATGATTTGGACTTGAAAACATATGATCATCCACGTTTTTTTGCCCTTCCTTGATGTATTTATAGCCTTTCCAAGTGATATGGCCGTTGGTGTTGAGAAACTAGCTGTTGGAGTACGTTTATGCCCGTTACAGCTATCTGTGTCATTCTAACGTACGCCACTTTAACCTCACGTACATTATCTAGGTATTTTTGCAGCTTATGTATGTTTCACACATTCTTACGTACATTGATCATGGTTCTTCATGATTCATGTACATTGCTTAATACTTCATGTACGTGTGTTTCACTCTTACGTACATAATCATTTACTTACGTACGTTAGACACCTCTTTCAACATTTCAGTGACTTCTGCTTGTCTTCACGCCTTCTCTCACGTACGTGACTCTTTCTGGATGTACGAGAGGCATTTGTTACGTACGTTAAAATCACATTAACATACGTTAACTGCATCAGAGTCTTTATTTCACAATTCCGAGCTTTCCAACGTGTTTTGCTTCAACTCAAATGTTTTGCACATCTTCAAAACACAAAAGGAACTTAATGTTGATCACCCTTGATCCAAAAATCTCCCCCTTTTGATGATGTCAAAACTTTGAAGAATTTAAGCGCTTACATCAAGGCAACAAATGATCAAGGATTTCATCATTGTCAATAGGTTAGGATTATACAATGTCTGATCATATATAAAAAATAATCACTCCCCCTATCAAAAATAATTTATGAAAATTTTTAAAATTTTCTTTTCTCCGCCTCTTTGAAAACAATTTGCACATTGTTTGAAATATTTTTTAAAAAAAATCATTTCTCCCCCTTTTGAAAATGATTTATGCATAATTTCCAAACCTTGTTTTCTCCCCCTATTTAAAACAAAAAAATCAATAAAAATGAGAGGATTTGAAAAGATAATACCAAATTTAGCATCTCCATTAATATAGGATCTTTGCTCCAAGGTTGTTAAGCCTTCTTGAATGGAGACCCGCTCTGATACCACTTGTTGGAGAATTTTTCAAGGATGCCTTAGTTGAGTTTGGAGAGCGGAAGCAAGTTGGAGTGAAGCAAGAAAAACAACACCAAGATTTTTATAGTGGTTTGGTCAACCATGCCTACGTCCACTACCTAAGTCCCACTTAGGCTTTTCACTATATCGGAGATTGATTCCGGCTCAATCCAACAAAGCCTTACTCCAAGGTTGATTGCGGATCAAACCTCTAAAGCCAACAAGGTTGATTATGGCTCACCCCTCTAAGGCCAACAAGGTTGATTATGGCTCATATCTCTAAAGCCAATAAGGTTGATTACGGCTCATACCTCTAAAGCCAACAAGGTTGATTATGGCTCAAACCTCTAAGGCCATTATAATGTTGTTTTCCATAGGTTCACAACAAACCTCCCTCACTTTTAAAGTGTTTAGAAAAACATTTACAAAAATTGAAAGCTCTATGCTAGAGTTGAGTATTTGAGATTGAAGCTCTTGAATCTTGACCTCTAGCTTGATTTGCTGTTTTGGAGTGAGGGGAATGTTGAAAATGATTTGGATTTGAAAGCATATGATCATCCACATTTTTTTGCCCTTCCTTGATGTATTTATAGCCTCTCCAAGTGATATGATTGTTGGTGTTGAGAAACTAGCCGTTGGAGTACGTTTCTGCCCGTTGCAGCTATCTGTGCCATTCTGACGTACATTATTTGGGTATTTTTGCAGCTTATGTACGTTTCACACATTCTTAAGTATGTTGATCATGGTTCTTCATGATTCACGTACGTTGCTTAATACTTCATGTACGTGTGTTTCACTCTTACGTACGTAATCATTTACTTACGTGCGTTAGACACCACTTTCAACATTCCAGTGGCTTCTGCTTGTCTTCACGCCTTCTCTCAAGCACTTTACTCTTTCTGGACGTACATGAGGCCTTTGTTACGTACGTTAAAATCACACTAACGTACGTTAACTGCATCAGAGTCTTTGTTTCACAATTGTGAGCTTTCCAACGTGTTTTGCTTCAACTCAAATGTTTTGCACATCTTCAAAACACAAAAGGAACTTAATGTTGATCACCCATGATCCAACAATTTCCTCTCCTCTATACCTCTCTCTCCTCCTCACTCACACGCCGAGACTCATTCTACCGCAACACACCAGTCCACAGACCATGCCAAAGTCGCTCTTTCCTCTCCTCTCTACCCCTCTCTCTCCTTCTTGCATCTATCGTAATGACTCACTCTACCACTGCAGTTAGTCCTATCATACGTCATTGATATTGGAGTGATCTAATTGGTTTTTTACTCGCTTTCTCTGAGGTACCCCAAATTCTACTCTTTCTTTCTATGTCTAATTCCTAGACCATGGCATCCACTTCAATATGTCCTTATCATAGTCCTCATGCCTGGATTACACTGTTGACGCTTCCTCTATGGCTCATATTTGCTTTTCTTAACTTCTCAAATTTACTAATTAATCAAGCATGCCCTTGAATTTAAAACGCTTATTGAAACTTTCTAGTGTTGTTACAACTGAG
>CAODLS013210349.1:0-12623 GCA_948243855.1 Flueggea neowawraea | reverse complement strand
GCAGTGTTGCAGGCAAAAGAGCATATCATGGCTGGGGATATTTTCCAGATAGTACTAAGTCAGCGTTTTGAGCGGCGAACATTTGCTGACCCTTTTGAAGTCTATAGGGCATTGAGAGTTGTGAACCCCAGCCCTTATATGGCTTATTTGCAAGCATGCACATTATTTCTTCTGTGAAATTGTCTATGAATGCTGGCACTGTACTTTACGTGGTTCACTGCCCCTATCGTTACCATCTGTTTTGTTATGCTCTTTCAGGCCAGAGGATGTATCCTAGTTGCATCCAGTCCAGAAATTCTTACACGTGTAAAGAAGTAATGTTGTGTCTATCAATTAGTTTCTATTTGAAAGCACTTGCTCTATCATCAGACTCAGTTTCTTATCAGTCGCAAGTTTCCAGATCTCAAGTAAAATCTTGTCTTAATATGATTTTGTTGCCTTGTTTCTGAAGATGTATACATTTGTTTGAACAGAATACCTTAGTGAATTGGCCATTGGCTGGAACTACCAGGAGAGGACGGACGGCCGAAGAAGATGAAATACTGGAGGTGGAGCTACTAAATGATCCAAAGCAGCGTGCCGAACACATTATGCTGGTTGATTTGGGGCGAAATGACGTTGTCAAGGTTTGTAGTTTGCTCATCTCTATGTTAAATTACATTTCTAGCAGCTAAAGCTCATAGTTGATGAATGTAGTTCCTAGAAAATAATATGTATGCTTTATATATAAATTATGAAACTATTCCTTCAAGAGGTTTACTTATAGAAAATATAACATTATAGTCTGGAGAAATCTCAATGGAAATTACCTACGAATTAGTCTATTTCTGTCTCCAATTTGTTCTTATTTAACATAGCCTTGTACTGTAAACTGGATTTTGGTGCAGGTTTCTAAGTATGGATCCGTAAAGGTGGAAAAGCTAATGAACGTGGAAAGATATTCCCATGTCATGCACATAAGCTCTACGGTAAGATGATATGCGCAAGTACATAATTGTATTAAGATTTTTTCAATATCATTGAAAGCAGATAAGTTCATGTCACTCTGTTTTAAATCTTTATTCTGAGTTAAATGTTTGACTAAGAATTTTTTTTTTGTACAAGTGCCTTGTTGCTGTTGCCTGTGTCTCGTCTCCTATTTTGCTCTTACAGCATTTAATTTATATAATTATATTTCTTTGTTCGCCTTTTTCGCAACATATTCTGACTGTTATTCTTGTAGAATATGATGTTTTTCTTAATATATCGTCCATTGTCACCTCGCTGTTGCTGATATTGATAACTGGATTAATTTGTCAGTTCAATGATATGAAAATTATCAGTGCAATATTCATTTCCTGATTCCTGATCTACGAAGGCTCTAGCTATATGACCATTATGCAGATTTTCTACTCTTGTCCAAGTGCCTTGTGTAATTCTGTTTATATTGAAAACAATGCTTTATACAAACTCAACCTCCTATGTAGATCACAGGAGAGCTGCAAGATGATTTAACATGTTGGGACACGTTGAGTGCTGCGTTGCCAGTCGGAACTGTTAGCGGAGCACCAAAGGTTTACTGCGAAATGAGAATTCCTTTTCCCTTGTAGTGAATTGATTTCATAATCAGTCATGAGAAAAAAATGAATGCAACATTTCTATTTCCTCTTCAAGGCTTCCAAGTGATCTCAACTTTTCTCTCTGACAGGTGAAGGCTATGGAACTAATTGACCAACTGGAGGCATCAAAGCGTGGCCCTTACAGTGGCGGGTTTGGGGGTGTTTCATTCACAGGTGACATCGATATTGCATTAGCCCTCAGGACAATGGTGTTTCCAACTGGAACTCGTTATGACACAATGTACTCATACAAGGATGCTGAGAAACGCCGCGAATGGATCGCTTACCTTCAAGCTGGTGCAGGCATTGTTGCTGACAGTAATCCTGATGATGAACACCGTGAGTGCCAAAACAAGGCTGCTGGTCTTGCTCGCGCCATCGACTTGGCTGAGTCAACTTTTGTTGACAAATGAACAACTTCACTGCAAAACAGAAGACCAGTACCAGCGCCAATCTTCTCCCTGTACCAACCCGCTTTATACGCGAGCTTGGTTGGTTCGACGAAGTAATGGCGTCGACTAACTAGCTCATACTAGTGTTTTGAGCATCCATGGAGATAGGATATAGTAAGAACAACAGCAGCGAAGTTGGCAGAAATATAGAAGAGCAGATAAGAACAACATCAGCGTTATGTCAAAACTTACTCGTACTGGGACTATGTGTCTAGTCTAAATAAAACGAGGTCGCTGTTTATATGCACTTTTATGTTAACCAATTATACACCATCTTAACCCACTACATTGTTGTATTTTATATATTTCAAGAATATTAAATATTGCAGTTTTAAAATTCGTGTCAATCTTTCTACTCTTTTACTATAAAATCCAATCAAATTCAGAAATCTGCAATCTCCTTTCGCCATTTATTCTCAATCCAATAGCCAACCATAGTAGTCAGCTACCTCAATGCGAGGAGTCGAGACACAAGCATGCAATTCTGCAGACTTCATTTCCCAAAAAACAGAACCACTCACTAAACTAAAAACAAGTCCACTCGATCTAAAAGGCCAATTTAGTACAACTTAATAGTCACATCATTACAATTTTGACAAAGAGCTCGTTTAATTAATTAACCAGCTCATCCATCCGTAATATCATTTCATATTGCTCAAACGAACCCAAAAAAGAGGGCAAAAAAAGAAGTACACAAAAAGAAAACTAAAAAATCACGCTACACACAACAGAAATTAAACAAAAAAAAAAAGAAATAATAATAATCAACTGTGAAGCTATCGCTCACTCACCGCTTACTATCATAATCAACGACCTCGGAATCAGTCACCGACCTCGAGTGCTGCACTATTGACCGTCCGATCGAGTTGATCCAGTCCTCCTTCTCCTTCTCCGAATCAGCAAGAAAGTACATAGTCTCCGCCCTCGTCGACAACTCGAACGCGTACTGCTTATTCAGCACGTCTTCCGCGCCTTTCACCGTCAGACACTTGGCGACAGGAATCAAGCCGCGTGGCTTCGATGCGCGGGTGATTGTTGATTCCTTAAACCAGAACAGCTTTCCTTGCTTCAAAACGAACCATCGGCGTCTCCAGGTCTTGATGTACTCTCCTTGTTTGGTTAGCCATCCCGTTCGCTCCGGGTCCGACCAAAATTCGACTCCATCGTAGTCAGTTTGGCTCGTTTGTGTCTGCGTCAGTGCTGCCGCTGCGGCTCGCAAGAGTGAAGCCATGGCAGTGGAGAGAGAAAGTGAGAGATTGTTGATCGAATCGAGGCTAGAGAGAGAGAGAGGAGTGGCGAATATTTCGCTTTCTTTATTCATATTTGTCTTCTCTAATCTAATTACTCTTTGTTTTTTGTGCATAAAATTCAGTTTCAGTTGACTGGTAGGTAGACGGCCAGTCGTCGGCGCCTTAACCATATTATATTTTCGTCACTGAATAAACTGTCAGTCGTCGACATTGTGTCGTCCAAAGAACGGCTTGTCGTAGGATATATGATCTTGGTTTTCCTTGCTTTAACTTGATTATACGAAACAACACAAGTAAGAAATTTGTGGTGCAGCATGTTGGTGCAAAGAATATGTTGGTCGTTTACATAAGAAATGAAGAATGTGTGCTGTTTTTTTTTACCCGTAAGATTGTGTGTTTGAAGTATGGATTTTATTCATTGCATTGTTTTGTTTTTTGCATAGAGCTAAACATACTAAAAGAAGTCCTCAGTGGCGTAGCCAGAAAAATAAGCAAGTCAGAGTTGAGTAGAAGTCAAGAGTCGAAGGCAAGCAGAATATAAGTGGCAGGGCAGCTGGGCAGGCGCGGACTTGGTCTGTCTCTACGATTTTGCTAAAAAATCCTGCGTCCATCCCAAAATCCGCTGCTAATTTAACCGGCCGTAGCCAATCCGTCGCCAAACTGCTGCTGTGGAGCTACCACCGGAAGGGAAGCCATGATATATCTTTCAAATATCAAGCTAAAAGTCATAACACAATTAGGAGTGTTCACATTCCAAGTCGGTTTAGAGATTTGCAAATCTCCAGTCCCGTCTCAAATTTCAGAGATTTTTCTTTTGCTAAATCAAGTTCCGTTCCAAATAACTAAAATCTCCGTCCCATTTTATCCTAAAATTCGGGATAGTTCGGGATGGAGATTCGGAGATTTTTGGGCCAGAGAAAATGGAACTGGGATGGTTCAAATATCAAAGATTTACGTCACTAAAATTCAATTTAAGTATAAAAATATTTCATTAATCATATCTTAAGGCCATTGCATATGTTGTATGATGTTATTGATGCAAATTAGTTATGAAGTATGGTGTTTTTTTATCATAGAAAAATAGAATAAAAGAATTTAAGTCTATAAATAATGAGTGTATATATATATATATATATATATATATATTACACACATACACAAGAAATTACATCGTTTTGAAAAAAACAATAACATTTAATATAAGGTTTTTAATCATATAAAAGTAGAATTAAAAAAATCTAGGTCTATTAAAATATCTAAAAGAATGAATAATGATGATTTAGTGTAAATTAAAAAAACTTACACAATGCATGAGTAGATCATTTCCATATATATATATATATATGTATACATATAAACACACACACACATATATGTGTATGTATATATTGGTACTAGTTTCGATTCTTCGGTTCAGGATGGTTCGGAATAGTTCGGGACAGTTCTCTGTACGAGTATTGCTTAAGATCCAGAGTCATACCAAATAAAAATTTCAGGACGGTTCAGTTCTAAAAAGTTAAAAGTCAATGGTTTTTTTGGTCCGCTATTCAATTCGGTTCAAGAATCTCCAAGATCCTTACACAACTCTAAACACAATACTTCTTAAAGACTTCTTTTTTACCTTTTCTTTTACAACTTTAAGACACATTTTCAACAAATACATAATTAAGATACAAATGAAAGAAAGTAACGGTTTTGAATGTTTGCCTTGTCCTAAGCCCCTGCAAGTGAATTGAGAACCGTCAGCTCTGTAATAATATAATGTTAAGTAGCTGTGAAAATTAAACAATGCATATGTGTTGTTTCTGATACCTATCAGTTGTGCTATGCTTGGTCGATCCCGACAAGTCCCGCCACCAACGAATGCATTGAGGAGATGGTTCAGCTCTCTACACACATCTCTCATATTCATTCGGTTTCTTGGGGTTTCAACAGAGCAGGCGAGTCCAATTTTCAGGACAGGCAAAATGCAGTTACTTCTTGTGTCTAAGTTTATGACTGTATCTTCTTGTATTTCAATTTGACCATGTTTGCTTGTTTCTGGTGCTGCAGTTGCTGCTGTGTTCAGTTCTTCAAGAATCATCGGATCCACTACTTGCATTACTCGTTCTGGTAGTGCTGCCTTGACAAAGTTGTGGAGATTTAAGTCGTCTTCGAACATTTCATCCGTTGGTCTATTTCTGGTGAACATCTCTAGTAAGATTATGCCGTAGCTTTATGCATCTCAGTTTGTTGTTGCTTCGATGCCTGTTCCATACTCTGTAGTACATGCATTGAGGAATTCTTAAATGTATATTCACGTTATTGTGATGATACACATTCATTCCATGTTGAAAGCACACATTGTTATGCTTTCAAAACTGTGTCTAACCTGCGTTTTAGAGCTGCGGCATGTTTTTCATAACAATGAGTATAGAAATTTTACCTGAAGTCATGTAGCCAGTTGATCCCTTCATCCCAACTGAGCTTGTTTGGAACTGAGAAGAATTGGTGTTGGTTCTAGCGATAAGCCTCGATAATCCAAAATCACAGTGATTGATGAGATATTGTAAAGAACAGAAGGGATGGTACTCATAAAATTGTTGACTCCGATTGCGAAAAAAGATAAGCTTGATAGTTGTCCCATTTCAATCGGAATGTTTCCTTTCATGTTATTATAAGCTACGGAGATGTGTTTGAGGGACGACAAATTCCCAATGGACTGCAGAATTTCTCCCGTGAGATTGTTTTCAGCAAGCATCAATGTGACAAGTTTCTTCACAGAGCTTAGCTTCTCAGGAATTTCGCCCACTGGTTCTGCCAGATTACCCCACATATGTGCTTGCCATGATCTTCATTCTGATCAGATGGAACAGTGCGACAAAAATGTGGTGTTTTGGCGACTAAGTTTAGCAGTTGGTGTTGTGGACGTGCTGGGAAAGGCAAATTGCCAGACTTATATTGCAGCTGAACCTGATGCTTTCGTCGCTCCATCAGTTAACTACATTCACTGCATACCACCTAGTTATCTTGATAATGATGCTTCATAGATATAACCTGCTATGCTTATGATGAATGCAATATGATGTAATTGCAAATTTCTTTTATGAATCCATCTTCATTTCTCAAAAACTACAAAACCTAATCAGTTCTGGCAGGGCACTTTCACCGAGCACCAAACAATTTCCTATGTTATTGCACAAGATCTTTCTTATTAAGCTTAAACAATGCCTGCATTAATGGTGGTGGCATTTTCAGTGAGCGTCAGATAGTTTACTTGCTTGTTTTTATTGCTTACTTGCTTGTTTTTAATTTATTGCTCTGTTTAATTAGGTTGAAGAACTGGATTAACTGTATATAGTTTGACGAGGAGGGCTTCTTCTTTCAAGTAAATGCTTGTGATGCTTCATTCAATATTATTACTAACAAAAGTGCAATTACAAGGTTAAAGTAATATCTACATTTCATCTCGACTTCAAATGTACACTACTAGTACTACCTTAACCAGCAAGGCAAGCCCATCTCACCTTATTGCCAAATTATTTGGTGAACATGTACAGATTGTTGATTTATACTCACTGTTCCAGCTCATCAATGTATATTAACATGATAGTGTTTCTAACTACGCTTTCTGCATTGTCCATGGTTTTTTTTATAGTTGTTGTCCATGAGATTTAAACTTAATTACTAAGATTAGATTTTCTATAAAATGCCTATATTCAAATAATCTAAAATAACCTCGATCTATCAATGGTGTCTATTGATATTGGAGTTATTCCAGGACTAAGAGGTCGAGAGTTCCATTCTCACTAATAAGGAAAAGTAAAATGACTTATAAAAAAGAACTTGATTTAATATTGAGTGTTCAATCAAACAAATAAACACACAAACAAATACTTAAATCACACTTCAATGGAAAAAGTGAAGACAACTGCAAAATGACGTTAACAACTCTGTTTTTCTAACAAAAACTGAGTGCGAAACAAAAATATAGCCTAATATACCAAAAATAAAAATAGAGAAGCCCAAATTGGAAATCGAATTAAAAGGAGTGTTTCTTTTGTAAACATTTTCAAATTTTATTGTTTGGCATGGCATGTAGATGTAGGGGCCACCTGACCGACTAGCCCAACAAAACCGAAGAAAGCGCACGTTGTTTAAAAGCCCAAAAAAAGGGTCTATGGTAAAAAATAAAATAAAATAAAAGACGGAAAAAGGACTTTTCAGATCTTTTCTCCGACGGCCCAACCATATTGTGGCAACGACTTTCCGTTCAGTAAAGAAAAAAGTTGCGTAGTAGTAACAGAGGTACCCACTCCGACTCGTTCGATTACTCAGCTCCTGAGGCCGAGCCAACTCGTCCCTTTGAAGATGACGAAGATGGCTATGGTGCCTACACCAACGAAAACGGTTCCCAACAATTCGAGTCTTCCTATGCCGGCGGCAACGGTGATTTCGAGACACAGTCGCCGATGTACAAAGCTGGCGGTGATTTCGCTGCGGAGGAGAACGGAACGGGACTAGATGAAGGGTTTGGTGGATCCGATGGCGCCATTTTGCCGCCTCCGTCGGAGATGCGGGAAGAGGGTGTTGCGCTCAGAGAATGGAGAAGGTTATAGATCTGTTCTGTTTTGTTTCATATGTTCTGTTTGTTTCCCTTGAAAGTGTGGGAAAATTGCTTTGGTTCAAATGGATGATTGATTAAATAGGTCTTGTTAAGAGTGAGTGAGGGGAGAGGCAACTGATGAAAAGATTTATGATTTGTTGTGATTTGCTAAGTATGCGATTTGATTGGTAACTGATTTAGGCTGAAATCAGTGTGGTTAGGTGCAATTGTAGTTGGAATTGTATCTTTTGATTGAAATTTGTATCTTGATGCTGAAATGATGATGATTTATATATGGCGTTCCAACTTCGATACGCAGGCAAAATGCATTGATCTTGGAGGAGGAGAAGAGGGAAAAGGAGATATTGAACCAGATAATAAAGGAAGCTCATGAATATAAGGTTGAGTTCTACAGGAAGAGGGAGGTTACTTTGGAGAACAACAAGGCAACTAATCGGGAGAGGGAAAAGGTATGATTAATTGTTGATTTGTGTCAGATAATTAGAGTAATTATGCACATGTAATGACATTTCATAGGTTGCAAGCTTATTTTAGTATGTAGCATATAGGTGGTTGGTTAATTGTCTGGTTGAGACATATGGGGAGTATGTGCATAAAGAACATGGTGGTCTTGACTTTTCAATCTAATGCTTAGAATTATATTTTACTCGGTTGTGATTTGTTGCATGATTGAAGTATTATTGTGATTCAATTTTCGGGCTAGTCCCAAATTAGAGCAAGTTGTCTAACCAAAGATTAGTAGTTTGTTGGTAATCTTTTACAAATGAAGTACATATAACATACAATGAACCCATGTGTGCCTAGTTGCAATGACACAGCCCCTTAACTTCACCATCTATTGGTTGATTGGAATCATCTGTTGCTTACTCTGTAAGTCATTGGTTTAATTGTAAAATAGATATGCTATGCTTGGTCACGTGACTGAAGGCAATCATTCTGATCTAGTTGATGGAAGGGGGATTCTTGAAAGTAGTGGTATCTCATTTTCAATTGATGTTTAATTTTCTTGATCTTACTGTATGCCCTTGAATTTGGATGTCAGCTGCTCAACCGCATGATGTATGTGGAAGAATTTATGTTTTTGCAGGAACAAATTGCTTGGTTTACTCCATTCTTACAGGATGGCTAGATCATTGTTTTTTTGACGTTAGCCACTGATCAATGGAAATTTTGAGTGTAAATTTTGTTGCTAGTGTGAATTTTTTTTATGCGTATACTTTCTCGACTTCTGTCTTCTATTTCAGCTATTTCTGTCCAACCAAGAAAAATTCCATGCCGAAACTGACAAGGTTTATTGGAAAGCAATCGCAGAAGTTATTCCTAACGAAGTACCAGTCATAGAGAAGAAGAGAGGAAAGAAAGATCAAGAGAAGAAACCTGGCATCGTTGTGATTCAAGGTCCAAAACCTGGGAAACCAACTGAACTCTCTAGGATGCGGCAAATACTTCTAAAATTGAAGCACAACACTCCTCACTTGAAACACTCTCTACCACCAGTGAAAGCTACTGCCAAGGATGCTAAAACTGGTGATGATGATGCCGCAGCTGCTGCTCCCAAGCCTGCCTCAGTGGCAACCACTCCTGAGCCAGTAGCTGTTGCTTGAAAGGTTTTCTATTGCTTAGCTTATGTCAATGTATTGACTCAGTGCTAGAACATTGTCAGGACTTGATAAGTATAATAACTGTTGAACGCAGATACGGTATGTTAGATTGTGCAAGGCTATATTTTGCGTCCATCTTGTGTATAAAGAACTTGGTCATTCAAGCTGGTCTTAGTTCAGTTTTATTGCTCATGAATCATTGTGTGTTCTTCTCATATGGAAAGCCGCCACAATGTCCATCGCAGCTCAAAGTTCATTGAGATTGGGGTCCTGACATGATTAATCCAGTTTACAACGATCATGTGGATGGAAAACTGTAGTTGTTGTCTTGCTTTTAACGTGTAGGCATGATGGCTTGATATTGCCAGTATGGGACTTGTGGCCCAAGTGCTACTTTTAGAAGTCCCAATCTCAGTCGAGTTGTGTGAATCGTCTGATCTGTGTGGTCCTTGTTTCTGAATGATTTCATGTGGATTTGGAAAATGCTCGAGCGCCATAGGGCATAGGCGACCTATTTCGCCTCAATAATGCAATCAATACAGTGCTACTTGATGATTCATGGGCATAACGTGGTCCAACTTGTAACTGTTACCGTTGGAAATATCCCATTGGAACACCAAAACATGAACTCTTCTTCAATTGTCTTCTTTCGCTTTTTTTCTGCCTTACTGTATAGCCGTCATCAGCACCCTGTAAACAGATAATGAGATATTTGCCATGGCCCCATACACCATACCATAAAATGAGATCATCATGACCATGAGCTCGGAAGGGCACGCAACTAGACATTCTTTATCCTGGTCTCCAGATAATTCACTTAAGTAACCGCCCTACTGGTATAGTCAATTTTGTCGCTAAATCATAGATTAGCTCGAGTAATTGGATGTGTTGTTGAGGTTTAGGCTTCAAGTCCTGCATAAAGGACTCGGGGCTGTCTAATGACTAATCATACAAGTTTATATAACACTGCTGATACAAGATTATATTTGTGGTGTTTTGTTTAAAGTAGATATAAATTGCAGAAAGTAATGTATATCTAAAAAGAAATGACACTCTCTCTACCTTTTTACTATGCATTTTACTCATACAATCTAACTTTTACTCAGTCTACCTCAAACAAATACCCATGAGAGAGAGAGATTTGGATTTCGCATTTCCAGCAAGAGGGGATTTAAATTTTTAACTCTGCCACAGAATTTTGCACCGTGTACAAAATGAAGACTGTTCCACTTACAGATAGATTTCCTAACAATACAAATACCATGGATTACATAAAATGCCATTGCCAACCACTAAAAAACTTTACAAACATAGAAGCTCTGGTCAGATTTTTTTCCTCTTCAGGAAACTGGACCCAACAACAGTATATATGCATGATTAGAAAAGTTTAGATACTGGGTCTCGACTATCACCTGCCCTGTATCGGTGACCGGCCACCTCTGTCACTGCCAACATCATCTTCCAACTCAATCCCATCTAAATTAAGGCCATTTTTGTTGACACTAACTTCTGAGCTACCATTACTGCTTGTTGCATGGGGAGAGTCGGAAACACTAACTGTTCTGGTCTGTGCACGCCCTGACCTCACGCTATACATTGATGATGCTGGAATATTAGTCATCAATGGCCGCAAATTACCAGGGATGCTTCGCGTTATGTCCTGTTCAACAGAAAAGAAGCCAAAGTAAACAAATTGGCAAATTTGAGCATGTTACTGATATTATAAACTCTTTCTGAATTTAAGATTACGAGTATATATAGGAAAGGAAGGTCAATAACTGAACAGCAAGTCTTTGCTTTCGAAGTAAAATAAGAAACCACTGACATGAATGCGTGAAGGAAATGAAAGACAATTATCTCTGGTTTGCCATAATGAAACTTGAAATGGTTTTAGAATCAAATATTTTAATTGATTTAATATGAAACTTATTCAGAGAATTAAATTCCGACTATGAAGACCACCCTGCCCTTCCTCATTAAAATATAACATGAAATCAAGCATACGCACCATGTGTCTTATGGCCATATCCAATGATTTCTTTGAGAGTGTTCTTCCAAATCCTGAACTGTCAGGTGATGCAGACTTCCCAGAAAGGTTACTATGAGGAGAATGTTTGTCATCTTGCTTTGGAGGTGCCAGTTTTCGCATATTTATCACTCTTTCGACCATTTTGGTTCCAATAAGAACAGGGCTCACACTGTCATTCACCTTAGAATGCCTACTGATAGCAGGAACAGAACTCCCACTGGAATGCATAATACCATTACGGGCACTTCCTCTTGAAGGAGAGCATGATTGCCTTCTTTGTCTTCCACTTGATAGTGGCTCAACAGAGGAAGATCGTGAACTAGGTGCTCCAGGCCTTCCTCTAGTGGCTGACAGTGGCCTTTCAGGTAATGTTGTTCTTAGATTTGGCGGAGCATCAAGTGAATAACCAGGCATCTCTGAAGGCTCCCACGGTCTTGACTTTACTGTTGGAGAAGCTCCATGAGAAAGCACTGGATTTCTAGTAGTCATGGCAGCTGACTTGGTAACCGAAGGCGATGATTTAATGGAAGGAGCAGAAACACTTGAAGCAATTGAGGGAGTGGAACGCCGTCTAGTGGGGGTTGCTGCCCTTGAGGTGGACTTGGACGGAGGTATAGAGGACCTGGCAGTAGGCGTTGGCGTAGAAGATCTCACAGTAGACCTTGTTGGTGTTGATGATCTTGCAGGGACTGTAGCTTTTGTCACAGAGGCAGTAGGCCTAGTAGAGGAAGAAATAGGTTTAGCCGCTGAAGAAGTTGGTTTAGCTGCTGAAGTAGTTGGCTTAATAGTGGAAGTTGCAGGCTTTGGTGATGACAAGGTGGCCCGGGAAGTAGGCGTTGAAGATCTTGAAGGTCTAGAAGCTGAGGTCAATGTGGAACGTCCAGTTGGTGTTGCTGGTATTGATCCTGGGCCACCAGATGATGAGGGCCTGCGACCAACTGAGCCTGAAGAATTTAATCCAGGGGATGAAGCTGATTGTTTAGACACCATGTTGCCCCTTATGGCAGGATCTTGTTGGGGGTTTGCTAGCTATAACAACAATAAACAAAATCAGCTTCACATGATCAGTTAAATGCAATTTAGTGTA
>CAODLS013210103.1:0-10520 GCA_948243855.1 Flueggea neowawraea | reverse complement strand
TCTTTGAATCAGTGAGTTAATTATAAGGTGCTTACATTTGATTCTCCAACATGGTATAACTTAAGGAATATATAATCTTGAAGAAAGTTATTGATTTCTACTATGGCATAAGAGTATCTATGTTGCTTTAACATTGATATGGTTACTGTTAGTTACTTTGATATGACTACTGTCGGTTCAATAGTATCGGTTAAGTAATGGGCCTTACTTTCCTTTGTGGAGAACGAATTTGCCACCATCTTTCAATTAAATACTTGGTCTATGGTCGTCTGAAAAATAGAGGTGGAGGAAGTGGGCATGAACCTGCACATTCTGGATTTGTTGGAGAAGGAGTGCTCACTGAAGCTATATGTGGAGATGTCTTTGCTTCACCACAAGTTGATGCAATTCTAGCTGTGTGATATGTCTTATGTTTTTCTTAATGGAAATGGATCTATATTATCTATTGTTATGCCTAGAATTCAATTCCTGGATGGTTCTGCTCTAACATAATTCAATTTTAGGGCATCCGAGCTGTTACGGGTCCCAAGGGGTGTCTACTGATAGTCACGGTACTCTTATTTTAAAGTTAATAGCTTTAGTTTCAAATATGTTGGATGAGGAGCTGATACTTCTACTGAGAAACATTAAAGAGATACAAACATTCAGGTCAGCTTCTGTCTGTGGGTTCATCTTGTTGTAATCTGTGTTGAACAGAATTATACTGGCGATCGTTTGAATTTTGGTTTAGCTGCTGAGCAAGCAAAATCTGAAGGTTACAAAGTGGAGGTATATTTCTCATTTGAATTTTGCCCCTTGCCATTTTTCTGTCATTTAGCAGACCCAAGAATGATGATCCTGCTTTACCTTTGCAGACTGTTATTGTTGGAGACGACTGTGCATTACCTGCTCGTGGTGTAGTCAGTAGAAGAGGTTTGGCAGGGACTGTGCTTATTAATAAGGTCCTCTTGCTTCCTCCCTCCCTCCCTGTCTTTCTCTCTCTTCATGTATACAAACAACCCAGGATTAATGGGATAAACTTTTATAGAAACTTCATATAAGACCTACTTGAGCATCCTTTTCCTTTTCTTTGTCTGAGGATGTTCCTTCTAACTACCTTTTCTTTCATCCCAAGCTAATTATATAACCAGTTTCATTTTTTTATTGGGTTTTTGAAATGAGTTATGCTCCTCTTTTCATTTTCTGCTATGGATATGTTGGTGGAGTTAGTACTGTTTAATTGTTAAATTTTAACTTCTTTGCTGTTCTTGTTTGTTGTTAGTGAGCTTTCACTTTATATGATTAATAAATTCTAATACCATTGTCGTTATGATGATAATGGTGATAATGACCAAGATTCTGTAAAACTTCTGTAGAGTAACAACTTACATCAAGCATGTTGCTTCCTATAACTTCTTCCAACATTTGTTGAATACAGGTTGCTGGAGCTGCTGCTGCTGCTGGCCTGTCTCTTGCTGATGTCGCTGCGGAAGCAAAGCGTGCATCTGAGATGGTTGGAACAATGGGTGTTGCATTGTCTGTTTGTACACTGCCTGGTCAAGCTACATCTGACCGTTTAGGTCCGGGAATGATAGAGCTTGGTCTTGGAGTTGTGAGCTATTTTAGTCACAGAGCCCAAGCTCAATATGCATTGCTGCATATCATGTTTAAAACTATCAACATATGTATCATTGAACTTATTATAAATATATCATTGAAGTTCCCAAGCTTTATCTTCCTATTGACAGAAAAAACAGAAGAGATCCTCTTTTGTTTAATTGTTTCTTCTGAGTGCTAAATATTTCATTTGTTGGTATTCAGTCTTGCTTAATCATTCGGCCTTTTATTTTTTATTTGCTCTTGATGCTTCCGTATGTTGCATAGTTATGGAACAGATTAATGTTTTTGTTTTCAGCATGGTGAACCTGCTGCTGCTGTGGTTGACCTTCAACCTGTGGAGGCAGTGGTTTCTCATATTCTCAAGCAGATATTGTCACCGGTATGTTTTATGCTTTAGGACATGCAGTTAGGATTGTATTATGTTATTTACATGCTTTGTCTTACCTACACTGGGTAGGATAAAATGATATATGTTATATTTTGTGCAGTATTTGCCTCATATTTGATAGTCCAATGTTGAAGTCAATTTTTTTTGCAGGACACTAACTATGTTCCAATTACAAGGGGAAATAGAGTGGTGCTGATGGTCAATGGGTAGCCATATGCCTTTCTTTCTTTCTTTCTTTCTTTCTTTCTTTAACTGATATTCTATTATGGACATTGCTATTTTGTGCGATGAATCGACATTCAACATTAAGCATCTCATTGTAATGACAATTTTCTTCAGTGCGATTCTAAATATTCAAAAATTTTCACTTTGTTTAATTTTCATAAATGCCGGTGATTAGGTATTTGCATCATATGTGTGGTCAGATGTTCATGGAATATGTTTTGTTGTTAACTTTTCTTACTAATGTTTGCGGGTTGGGTGCAACCCCCACAATGGAACTAATGATTGCAGCGGGAAAAACAGCCAGTCAATCGCAGTTGGAACATGGATTGGCTGTTGATCGAGTGTACACTGGGTCTTTTATGACTTCACTTGATATAGCAGGTCTGTTGCCCCATATTGGCCTAAACGATGTAGTTATTGACTAATGTGGTGTTCCTTTCAGGATTTTCAATTTCCATAATGAAGGCAGATGAAGTGATTCTGCGACGTTTGGATGCACCAACTAAGGCTCCATATTGGCCTATTGGAGTTGATGGTATGTGATGATCCATATCATTGTTTCTTTCTCTGTTTCTGTCTTTTCTACTTTACGTGGAAATACCTACTTAAAAAAATATTCAAATGTGTGTTTATAGTATTATTAACATTTTCCTCTGTTTGCAGTTTAAATTTTCATCTGTATTTGTTCCGGATTCTGATTGTATTCCTCTTCTGGAAGTACTCTAATGACTTAATGTGCATAAAATAAATAAATCATCATTGTTTCTTCCGTCAAAACTGTGAAAGAAGTTTTGAAGTTTTGCACTGAGTTCATTCCATCGATCTGTGGCGTTGCCTCTATTTTACAGGTCCCCCTGCCAAGAGAACTGTTCCAATTCCAACTTTCTCGCACGTTGAAAAGTGATGACATAAGGAATTTGGTATTTACCTTCAACACGGATAGCATTCCCTCAGTTGTACAGACATAGATACAAGTGTGTGATTATATACTGCAATGGGCAACGATCCAATCGAATGGTCATCTATGGATCCATCGAACGCTGCTACACAACCAGTGCCAGTGCCATTGTTAAGGAAGGCATTACAGAATTAATGTCACTCATGGCCAAGGACTGCCAGAAAGTCTCAAACATCCCTCTGGCCAGGCTCCGGTGCCAAATAGTCTGGATTTCAGTGACCCTGAATCGGTGTCGGATTCCATTTTTCCTGCCAAATTTGATAATCCTCAAAATGCGAGTGACGATGATGTGGTGGCTGATTCTGGTTCTGTTTCATTATATGTGACTATCTTAAGCATGATTGTTTTTGGTGCTCTCACTAATTATTTGCACGCTTTTTTGTAAAAAAAATAGTAAGTCAGTGCTTCATTGCTCATCAACAGCAAGTAACCAGTTGAGCCACATAGAATCAAATGCCATTGATAAACAATAAGCAACTTAATCAATTGAACTCTTTAAAAAAAAAAAAAATTGGTACGAATTTGTGCATTGTTGGTGTTGCCCAGAAATTATCATCATGACTTTTTAAAATAACATCAAATAATTAGGAACTCTATAAAAGTATATGAATAAGACAAAATAGCTAGAAACAAAACATAAATAGAAAGTGAATAAATAACTGAAATAATATTATGATAGAAAGCAAAAAAGAAGAGACAACATATCCCTTCAATATTGTTTCCAGCAGGTCGAGAATGATCATAGTCATAGAGGGATACTTCCAAGTTAACTTACAACATCTTTGATGTTACTTTTTATATTTTAGTATATTTTTATATAAATAAAGAGTAAATTTAAGTATAAAAAATAAATATAAATATTTTTTAAAATTAAATATTTTTTTAGGTAGAACAAAAATAATAAAAAAATAAATAAGAAATAAAAAAATAATAAAAATATTATAAAAATTTAAACTTTATTAATAATATAAAAAATAAATTTAATTATTCAAATTTACAGAGTTAAAATTATTTTCTAATATAAATTTAAAAAATAAAGAGTGTATTGAAATTTTATTTTTTATATTAACCCTTAAAAAATAAAAAATTTTAGAGTTCAAAGAAAGTATTCTTATTCATTGTCGTAAAAAACTTTAATTGTTTTAATTTTAAAAAGAAAACTGAAGATGACGTGGCAGTCATAAAATTGTTTTTTCCTAAATCTTTGGCAACAATTGGTTCTTCTGGATTCTGTAACTGTTTCCTCCAAACCAGCATTCATGGATGCTAAGAAAGATGAACCAAGAAAGAGAAAAAAATAGTCCACAAAATTAACAGAATAATAGCCATTGATAACGCAAAACATGTCGTCGATAAAAGCGATTTGTCTTGTACCAAGAAAAAGCATACAAATAACAACCCCCATCTTGCAACCCAACAGACTCCATGTGGGTGGTATTAATAAATGATAATTTGGATATAAGGAAATTATTAGAAAAACAATAATTTAACCATAAAGAAACAACAAAATAGGAAAACACAGAATTTATGGATAGGGTAGACCCCAAAAAGAAATACCACATACGTGTGAAAAGAAATGTCTAGTACACATGAGACTTCCTACTTATTATCAGACTGAAAAACGAGATCAAAAGGGCATTGATTAACCATGTCCTGCTTATAGAAAAATGATGTTGAAAAAAATGTTCTGTCTATGACTGATGAACTAAATTTAATAGATTAAAATGTGAACTAAAATAATAAATCGAGATTAATTAGCGAATCTAATTAAGATAGGCCTAAAAAACTCATGCGCCAAGCCTATTAGACCTAACTCATTAGGCTCATTTGTTATTTATAAATAAGTGAAGAAAAAATGTTTTTGATTGATTCTTCCAAAGCCACCAAATACCAACGTGAAAAGAGAGAGGGAAAGGAAGAAGAAGAAAGATTCTTGCTTCCTCCATGTCACTTCTCTCTCCAGTAGCTCCTCGTTCGTCGATGGTCCCGATCTGCATAGCATCTAGGTTGCGAAACAGACGAGTACTCTCATCGCCAACCCGACCGTAGTTTGCTCGCGAGACCGACATCAAACAATCATGACCTTTGTCTTCCGCTGTTAGTTGGGTCGAGCTTCCGCAGAAATCGAGGTAGGTAATCCGAACCTACTATTATATACTGTTTATTTGTTAAACCGATAACTAGATTCCTTTAATGAGAAGTGATAAAAGATTTTTTAAAAAAAAATTTCTATATTTATTCATTATTGATCTCATAAAATAGAAGACTAATCTCCATAATAATAATAAAAAATCTGAATATCCTTAAAATTTGAACCCAATACCTCTTGATCCTAAATATGAAAAATTATCAAATAAGTTATCCAACCTCGGCAAAAAGTGATAAAAATGAATGCATAACGAACGCAAATTCACCATGGTGACAATTAACAGATCGAAAAAAATCGTTTTAAAATTTGGATAGATCGAGTAAAAAAATTAAAAATCATGATTGAATTGACAATTTCAATATTTAATAAAACGAGAATAAAAAATCAAAAGCCCTTACCTTAGATTTGGGTCGGAGTAAATTCGATGTCGAACTGAGGACACTTTTACACGAGATTTGATGAGATATAGTCTAAAAATCCGTCAAACTCATACAAGTCTAAGAGGTCATTACAAAAAGTCATAGCAAATCAAAGTGTTACAAAGACTGCCATCCATTGCAAAACGTTGCATGGCATACTACTTACTCACAATCACTCTATATATAGACATTGAGACTATTTACATAGCTAGATTTTGACCACTCCTAAACTCACACTAATCTCTCACAAACTCTACTAACTTGAGCATAGGATTGACTCATTCTTATTATGTTTGTAGATCATGAGACGTTGTTCGAGTTTTTAGCTGTTCGATTTCAACTTCATTATTTTCAAGATCATTGCTGATTTGAGACAACAACAAGATTGAAAACACAAAAATGCGTAAAAAAAAAAGAAATCTTATTGAACATATTGAAAATTTTGAGTTCCTTAATATTCCATAATTTACTTGCATTATTTGCACGCTTTAAGGACGTGCTGTTTTTTTTTGGGAATTCACCCTTTGTTTATTTATTTATATTTGTATTTAATTATGATCTGCTTGTACCATATAAATAAAAATAGTGTAATAGAAGGCCTATTATTTGATATGAGTTTATTCATTTACTGTTGTTTTATTCATTTCCGATTGAGTTGGTAAATTTATCTCCTAATTTGTTCAGAACAATTGTACAGAATTTTTAAAATAATTATTCATGGATTTTCAAATATATAACAAAATAATTATTCATACATCTTTAGAAATATCATTTTTATTTTTATCGTTTACGAAAATCTTTAACTACATATGATATTAAAATTTAGAGAAATTTATGGTTTAGAAAGAGGAATTCTTATAGAAGTTCTTTTTAAATCAAAAGGCATTAGAAGAATACAATATTCCAATCTAATTAAATTTTTTAATTACCTGCAAAACAATAGAAAAATAACATGGTTAAACGTTCAGTCCTTTACAAGGAAATACCTATGAACGACGACGTAGTTAGGCCTGGGTTGGCCCATCGATAGATGTTGACGTTAGGGGTGAACAAAAAACTGTCTAAACCGAAAAAATTGATCAAAATGAACCATTTTAAATAGAATTGACAATAAAATCGAAGCCAACTGGGTAGATGTAAATGAGAAATTGTCAAAACCGAAAGGTTCGACTCGGTTGTGATTTTATCTGTTTAAAAACTAAACCGAACCGAACCAAACTTAACCTTTTTATACCACTATATTGGTTTTTACGTACATATCTATTCAAAACCGAGCAAACTAAACCTAAAACAAACCAGCCAAGTCATTTATCAACTTTGGTTTTTAACACTGGTTTTATTTATATTTTAAACCGATTAAACCGATCGAATCTAACGGAATTAAAAATCAACTGAACCGAACCAAAAGTTAAAACCAATGATTTGACTACAGATGACTAGAGAGCAAAACCAAACCGTTTAATTCAATTGGTGGTTTGTTCAAAAAACTAAACCGAACTTAACCGTGTGCACACTTAGTTGGTGTCACAGCTATATCCAAAATCCAAATAAAGAAACGGATAAACAAAATTATTATTTAATTAAAAAAAAGAAAGAGAAACTCTCATAGGGGCAAAACCGTCAAACCGATTCTCTTGTAGCGTATATGCTCTTCCCAGCTCCTTCCACTTTGAAGTGAAATTCCATAAAACTCCTCCAACAGCAAAAGAGTAGAAAAATTGTGATTGTGTGTTGAGTACGAACAACAACAGCGACGACAAGACTCACCACCAAACAATCAAACTCTCTTCTTCTCTCATCAGAAATTGAATGCAACATAACACAGCACCTCTTCCGATTCTCTGAAATCTTCTCACATGGCTTATCAAGGGAAGAAACTCATCAACGATCCTAACGGTTCTCATTTTCTTCTGCCTGTTTCTTCTTTACTACCTTTTTCCTTTTGCGATTTCTTCTGGTGTTTGTGTGTGGTTGGTGAGAAAGCGGAACTGTTGTTGCATTTTCGCGAGGATTCTTGAAAATCTTGGAATTCTTTCCGCAGGTTTTTATTAGGCTCTGTTTGGTTGTGAGGCTAACCGTAGAATCTTGTTTTCCTGTGCATGCAACTAAATAAATATTGACTGTAAAATTATGCAGAGTAGAATTTGGTTTCTTCGAACTTCCGTACAACAGTTCACTGATCCAACTGTAATTTTTGATAATTAATTATAGTTTGGATTAGTGTAGAGATTCTGGTTAGTTACCGATTATGCAGAGCATTGGCTACTAATAGGCTTCGCATTTTCTTCTCCGTTTTTCTTCTTTACTTTCTTTTCTTTTTTGTGATTTATTCTGGTGTTTGTGTTAAAAGTGTTGGGACAGTGGAATTGTAATTTCATTTTCGCTTGCTTGGAATCTTGAATTTCTTGTAATTCTTTGCGGAGGTCTTCTTTAGGTTCTCGTTTGTCTGTGCGTGCAGCCAGATAAATATAACTATAAATTTGTGAGGAGTAGAATTTGGTCTTTGAACTTTTGTGCAACATTCCACTGTTCGAACTGTATATTTTGATAATTAATAGTAATTTCAATTTGGATTAGTGTAGAGGATTTTTTGTGCATTGGCTACTAATGAATTGTTTGTCTGTTTTAATTTTCGGATTCGAAGTCATACGAGAAATGTCGATTTTGGTTGCAGATGTGGTGACCGAGTTCATTGAGGGTCTTGTTGAAACTTATCCTGGATTGCAGTACTTGGATGGATTTCCTGAGGTGATTAACCATTTTAACATATGTTAATATTAAGCTTATTTTTTTTTTCTTTGTAACCTGAATGAAGTTGCATTAGTTGTTTCTTTTGACATGCGCAGGTCAAGGTTGTGTTACGTGCTGATGTTTCAGTTGATACATATGACAAAGTTGCAGTCATATCAGGTTGGTGACAGTGCACAATATGTGAATCTCGAACCTCTATTACATTCTTTGAAAATCTTTTTTGATTGAATTCTTTAAATCGGTGATTTAGTTGCATTATGTGCTTACTTTTGATACTCCAAAAGTATAACTTACGGATTATATAATCTTGAAGAAAGTTATCAATTTCTAATATGACCTAAGAGTATCTGTGTTCCTTGAACTTTGGCTTAATTACTATCTTTTAATGATACCAGTTAAGTGCTAAGGCTTACTCTCCTCTGTGGAGAAAATATTCGCCAATATTTTGGTATTGAATATGTTTTCTATGTTCTGCTGAATGATACAGGTGGGGGAAGTGGGCATGAACCTGCACATGCTGGATTTGTTGGAGAAGGAATGCTCACAGCTGCTATATGTGGAGATGTCTTTGCTTCCCCACAAGTTGATTCAATTCTAGCTGTACGATATGTCGTATTTTCCTTGATGGAAATGGATCAATATTATCTATTGAAGTATTGCTTCTGCGTACAATTGACTCCTGAGATGGGTCTGCTCTAACATTATTCAATTTTAGGGCATTCGAGCTGTAACTGGTCCCAAGGGCTGTCTACTGATTGTCAAGGTATTTTTATTCTAAAATTAGAATAAATTAATGGATTAAGTTTCAAATATTTTTGATGTGGAGCTGATACTTCTACTGAGCACCATTACAAAGCATAAACCATTAGCTTCTGTTCCTCAGTTCATCTTGTTGTAATCTGTGTTTAACAGAATTATACCGGTGATCGTTTGAATTTTGGTTTAGCCGCTGAGCAAGCAAAATCTGAAGGTTACAAAGTGGAGGTATATACCTAATTTCAAATTTGCTTCTTTCCTTTTATTGTCATTCGTTCATTGTAAACCTTTTCATTTATTATTAGTAGACCCAAATTAATAGTCTGCTTTACTTTTGCAGACGGTTATTGTCGGAGATGACTGTGCCTTACCTCCACCTCGTGGTATAGCTGGCAGAAGAGGTTTGGCAGGGACTATACTCATTCATAAGGTCTCTCTCTCTCTCTCTCTCTCGCCATATACACAAATAACCCTGGGGTTGATTGGACGAACATTTACAGAAACTTCATATAAGACTTATTTTTTCTTGTCATTCCCTGAGGATGTTCTTTTAAATACCTTTTTATTTTCTTTTTATCCCGAGCCATTTATATTAGCCAGCGTTATCCTTTTGTTGGGTTTAGTCATGTATGTTTTGCTGTTTCGGTTTGTTGTGAGTGAACTTTCACTATATATGCTTGATATTTCTGATATTATTATCTTTATTTTTATGATGACGACGACGATGAATTCTGTAAAATTTGCCGTGAACTAAATCAAAATTTGATTGAAGTTTATATCAACCTCGTTGCTTTTATAACTTCTTCCCACTTTTGTTGAATCAGGTTGCTGGAGCTGCTGCTGCTGCCGGCCTGTCTCTTGCCGAGGTCGCTGCAGAAGCAAAGCGTGCATCTGATATGGTTGGAACAATGGGTGTAGCATTGTCAGTTTGTACACTCCCTGGTCAAGTTACATCTGACCGTTTGGGCCAGGGAAAGATGGAGCTTGGTCTTGGAATTGTGAGTTATATTACTGATAGTTTCCATGCTTGATATGCATTGCTGGATTATAATATTTAAAATGATCATAAGATGTATCATTGAACTTATTTTAATTGCATTATTGAAAATTCCAAGTTTTATCTCCTTATTGAGGGAAAAAGGAAAAGAGATCCTCTTGTGTTTAAGTTGTTTCTTAGTGCTACATACTTTATTTGTTGGTATTCTGTTATACCTTGCTCAATCAGTCAGCCTTTTCTTTTTATTTTCTCTTTGTACTTCCTTTAGTTGCATAGTT
>CAODLS013209999.1:0-17957 GCA_948243855.1 Flueggea neowawraea | reverse complement strand
GTATGGAGACTTGTAGAATTTGTACATATGCTAGAATAGTGTGGAAGATTCTAGATATTCTTTGTAGGAGGAAGATGTGTATAAATACCCCTTGGGGCTTTCATTTGTAATCATCCAAGAGTTTGAGTGAATAGAGCATTCATTACCTAAGAGTTCTATTGTGTGCATTCTCTCTTTTCCTCTCCTGAGTTCTTGATCAAGTGTGATCCGAGTGTGTGTGAGGCTGACTTGAGAGCGAGTGCGCGATCAAGTGCCGAACGAGCGTTGGTGAAAGTCCAAGCCCGTTACACATACCATTGGAGAAGGGGAAAATAATTAAATAAAAAAAAAAGGTTAGGGTTGTGGGAGTTGACCTTCGTATCGAGCATAATGGCACAGAGGATGCCGGTGTTGACCATGGCGGTTTTGAGATTGTCGAGGGTTTCTTGATGGTACTCATGGGATCCATGAGAGAAGTTGAAGCGAGAGACGTTCATGCCAGCTCTGAGAAGTTTCTGGATCATGGGAATAGATCTGGAAGCGGGACCAAGCGTACAGACGATCTTGGTCTTAGGCTTTTTCTCCAAAGGGAGCAGGGGTTGTCCTCCGTTGTTGTCCATCGTCGTTTCTTCTTCTTCAACAAAACAACTTTGTATGTAGGTATGTATGTATGGATATGGGTCTCTCTCTATGAATCGGTTTACAGATGCTGGATTCGATTAAGAAGAAGAAGAAAAAGAAGAAGAGA
Organism: Flueggea neowawraea; assembly: GCA_948243855.1. Lineage (NCBI taxonomy): Eukaryota > Viridiplantae > Streptophyta > Magnoliopsida > Malpighiales > Phyllanthaceae > Flueggea > Flueggea neowawraea. The sequence goes on along the minus strand of CAODLS013209999.1, from coordinate 17,230 downwards.
AAGGAGGATTGGGAAATGGAAGGCAGAAGCAGTAACATATGTGTCTGTCGACGATTTATTTTTTTTAAAAAAAGAAAAAAGAAAAAGGCGGAGAGGTGTATTGTATTGTATTGTATTACTATATTATATGACGCGACAGAGGGCAGAGCAGAGGGCCCCACTCCACTCCCAACATTTTTTGTTTTGCTTTTTTCCTAATTCTATCCCAAATTTTTCGATCAGGTCCCGTGTTGAGTAAGCTTGCGGCCATGCCATTGCCAAGCCTTGCGAGGCACTCCACTGACAACATTAAATGGCCAAAGTTCTGTTTCGAATGAGTTGAGTTGACTATTTAAATCTGGATGGAATTCAAACAAATTAGAGACGAGGGGAGCGTGTAATACGAATGGTTTGGTTCAACGCAGGCCAAATATTTAAGCAGAAAAGGAAAAGGAGAGCAGAGAGGTATGTTGCTTGGCGCGGATGGCATGTGAAATTTATAGGTGAAGGGACCTAAAAGTCAGTCTTATAACTTCAAACCCCTAAACTCTCACCCATTTATTTTGTAGAGTAAAGGCCCTTCTTTCTGTGATTTAGCTGTGGGATGAGTTATTCCTTCTCCCTCACTCATGGATATGTTGTTTGCACACCCACCCCCTTAATTCAACTTAACCCTCCTGCTTCATACAACCCATTCCTACCACCAAAAAAAACACAAGGTCAAACAAGCATGCTACTGCCTACTGCCATTGCTCACCTCACCACCCTCACCCTGTTATATAGAGACGTCCCCTCAAACACCTCTCATATTACTAATATATTACTCAACCACTACAACCATTCAATTCTATTTTCCCTGATGCAAGCATGCTAATTTCTACTCTGCTGCAAGAGTTGAATTACTTCTCAGTTTCTATTTTCCCTGATGCAAGCCACAACAATTAGTGGGAATTAACAATTACTGTAATCAAAATCATATACCATAATCATAATGTTTCAATAACTAAACCAGTGCCTCTCAACTCCTAATCTACTATCCTTATGCTATGCAGTTAGTTTACTCAACTTATTCAACGTCAGTATGTATCGTCTCAGTAATCAGTCTGATAAGCCGCATCTCTAATAAATTGCTCTTCGCCCTCCATACAACCTCTTCAAAGAATCATAAATAAGCTCCAGAACACAAAAAAAATATTCAGGAGTCCCTTGCTTAAAGTTAACTACCTTCCCATGTGGGCTGCATTTTGCACCTCATCAAGTTCCTCTATAATGATATTCCAGGTAGATCCATCCATCCGGTTTATAACTCATCGTGCTTCTGTGGCTCTTCCCGGTTCATCAACTCTAGTTTATCTTCTAGTTCCTGCAGCATTTAAACGATTAACATACATCTCAGCTTAAAACAAAAACCTTTTATCTTAAGTAGAAGAATGTTACCTTCAGCCTTTCTTCCAAACAAAGAGCCGGTGTTGACAATAATGCTACATATCTGTCATGACAATTGACAAACAAAGATTAAGAAGGGAAAAAAATTTGGACGCATATGGAGAGATGCACGAGAGAATATGCTGCATGGCGGTTTGCACGAGAAAATCTTACTTGCAACGACTTGGTTCATCAACATCTGTAATCTCATTTTCCAATCCACATCTTAGCTTGACCTATAATACAACACGTAGGAATTAGAATCTGGAAGATGCACTCAACATGTCATTGTTCACTCCAAATTCTTTAGTTTTATTAGCAATACAACAATGATTTTTTCAGTAAAAAGCAAAAACAAAAATCATAAAAGTCTATATTGGTTATTTTTGACAAAGCCTAGACTGAAAAACCAAGTCATTTTCATTACCTATAAGCACAAGCGTTAAATTCTAACAACACTACAATGGTGTGCTCGTGAGTGTATGTGTACCTTTAAACTTCTGTCAGGCCCATTCCAGCACTTGTCACCATTGGAGAATACCATGACACGATACGAGTCCTCAAATTTGTCCCACCGCCTATTCACCAAAGAAAAAGAAGAGGTTCATTTAAGAAAATTGCATTGTAGCTAATTAGTAAAGAAAAGAAATGAACGACTTAGTCCCACTCTCAGGCAAGCACTGAGCAGGGTTTAAACAAACAAAAGTGGGTCAGAAATCTTTATCTTTGAAGATTTCAAGATCCCAAAGCAATCGCATTGATGGACTACAAACATATTCATTCCATCTCTGAAATGAATGAAAACAGAATAAAAGAAATTGAAGAATGAATTGTTAAGCACATGGAAAATGTCGCTTGAATAGAGAAGTGAAGAATAGATCTTGAAATGTAATCACATATTCCATGGACACCTACCCCAAACGAGTTGTTGAGTGGCCCTCCATTTGGGAAGCTTGTTTGAATGGACAGACTTTATAAACATACCTAAAGTAAGAAATCTGAACATCAGAGGGCAGATAAATGGAAAGGAATAACTCCTCTGAAATAACAAGAAGGCAGATAAATTAGATGGAGTTCCCAACTTATTCTGCTTGTCCTCAAAGCGGTGATCATAGAATGAATAGAACTCCTTTTCAGACCCTGGAATATTATAGATTAGTCAGTTTATTACAGATAGCTAATATCTTAATGTTTATGTAAACATGCAATTTAACATATACTAACCGAAATCATGTTTTAGCTTTTGTGTCAAACTTGATATCCTCGACTGTATTTTAGACAACTTGCTATTGGAATCCTCATATTCCTTGCGTATATGAGCAACCTCTGAAGAGCAGAAGAGTGTTAAGCAACAGAACCAACAATTAGCACATAATCAGTTTCCAAAATTTTACTTGCCAAGAAGAAACAACAGGTTCTGAAATTTACCTGACTTGTCTACTGGTGTTTGGAACAGATTAACAGCTTGTAGAATGCTCCGAACTGTTTTCTGTATTTTCTCCAACCAGGATGAGCTACTTGGGAAGCTAGTATCTAACAGTATATTTAGTTTATTAGAAACTTAGAACGGTGCTGGAAAAAGCATAGAACAGCGCAAGTTTAAAAATAATACATTAGCAAGAAGTTAAGCAACAGCAGATAAAAACCTGAAAAATCTAATTCATCATCAGATTCTGGTTTGTAAGAAGAGCTAGTATCGTCACGAATGTCCTGTTCATATGTCTCTTCTACATCGTCCTCCATATCATCATACTTCCCAGAGTCATCATCAGTGTCTGAAGCATAGGTATCATATTCCTCATTGTGTGTGTCAGGGGGCATCTCTCCATGGTCTTCATTATCTTCATGTTCATTATCCTTTGTATTATCAACTTCGTCAGCTTGTTTATCTGAAGATCCTGTCCAGCGAGACGCAACAAGACGGCCCAACTCTTCCCTTGACAATGCTCCAGTATTTTCAGACGCATCACTTTCCTACCCATTCAATGAAACGAAAGCACCAGGGAAAGCTAGAGAAGTCAGGAAAATAGTGCAGTTTGATGTTTACGAAGCATGGAACATTGATAAAATTTTAATTCTATATCAAAATTTAATAAAATAAACTCTAGAATAAAATTTAAAGGAGAACCAAAACGTTCAAAAGACAAAAGGAAATAACCCACTCGTACCACAACTCTTGACCAATATCAGAACAACAAAACCTGTACATATTTACTTTTGTCTCTTCCAGTTCTAACAGCCGCTTGTCATATAGAAAACAACTTTTACTTTCATGTCAAATGTCTTCAGTTTCCTTTCCCAGTTTCCTTTCCCTCAAGTTTTAAGAAGTCAACAGGTAAGCTATTACTAGTCACCCGTTTTACATTTAAAAGATTTTACAAAAAAGACAAAAAAGAGAAGGCAATTATATAAACCTAGGGACATAAAATTCTTCAGATATACTTTCCATGCAGCATTATCAATGACAAAAAAACTGATTAGTCTCATGAATGTTACACTGGCTTTGCAGTGAAGAGTGTTTCTATCAAGAATTGAAAGGAAACAAAAAGGATTCATTATTTCTTTCCTCCAAAAATAAATTACCACCGTCTTATCTGAATCATTAGACTCCTCACTTCCATTGTGAAGATTGGTTTCAGAAGCAACAACAGTTTCATCCTTGCTTTTCCCTGAAGTGGACTTTTCCTCTGCTGCTGCAGCATGCTAGTATCAAAAGGAAAGGTGTGTTATCTCTAAAGAATCAATTGACAAAGCCCGATCCATCACTTGGTTGAAACAATATAATCCATACTTCTTTCGTTACCTGTTCCACTGCATTAACTGGTGTTCCTGTGCTTTCAGAGGCATAACTATCCTCAGCTTCAGATGCCGGATCAACATCCTCCTCTTTTGTGTCCTATTGAGAAGAGAGCATAGATCAGCATAAGCTACACCCCCTTAGACTTGTGGACAGGCTTTTTTATTGCGATTTAACTTATCCTTATTTTAGAAAGAGGTTTCTAAATAATTATGTGCAAAGTGCCAACTTAACAAGTAAATACTAAAACTAAGAAACCAAAAAAGAGATATAATGGTTCTCAAATTGATTATCAAAGATAACAAACTTAATAGCCTACCTGATCCGGAGCAGAATCGTCCAAAACACCAATATGATCATGAGCATTTTCCATAGGCTTGTCTTCATGGTTGGTTTTCTCGTCAGTTTTGCCTGTTTCTTGCTCGTCTTTTGCCTCAGCTTCACTCTTCTCCTTATTAGCCTTTTCTTCAGCTTCTTTTCTCTCTTTCTCTTCCTTTTCTCTCTGCAAATGCTCTTTCTCTTCTGCCTTCTCTATCTGTTCTTTGCGCTCTACATGATAGGTGAATGGATTGATGTAGCATTAGATAAAATGTTGTATGTACGTTAGCAAACAACCACCTCAGTAGGTAAACATGTATCATTAACTTAAACAACTATGGCATCGACAAACTTGGACATATAATGTGAGACAGGAAAGTATTGAGCAACAAGAAGAACAGAAAGCATACCTTTGAGCTGTTGAACTAGGTCTTTTAATATCTTCTCCTCATTCTTTAGCTTTGACAGCTCTGCCTCATCCTCGGCGAATGCTACTTTGGCTTTTTCAACTTCCTTCTTCCTTAAAGCAACACCCTCCTTGTATGTGGCAATCTTCTTCTTCAATTTATCTCTAGCGACTTTTCCAGCCTCCCAGCAAGTATTGGGGCACTTGACTGTACCATCGTACTCATCACTCCCATCACAGCAATCTAATGCATTTCGAAGCAGAAACACAAGTTGGCAATGAAAAGCAAAGGAGCATTACAAAATGACGAAAGAAAATGAATATGAAGAGGAGAATGGAGGGGATAGCTGACCACAAATGCCATCATTGACTCTGGAAGAAAACAAAAACAAAGGAGTATGTCCTGCATTGCAACAATAGAAGCTTCCAGATGGGCATGCGGACGTGCCTGCATTGGAATCAACGCTATTGTGAAGAAACATGAAAAGGCAATTAATAGAAACAACTGTAGAAGGACGGTAATTGATGAGTACCAGGCTCATCGGTGCCGTCCGGGCAATCACAGAAGTCATCGTTGAGCTGAAGCTTGGCGAAGGTGTTAGATCCGTCTTTGCACTTGATGGTGTCGGATGACACTTTGTAATAGCTTTCTGCTGGATTGACATTCGGGAATAAACGTCACAGAGCAGTCGTTCATGAAAACAAGAAACTATATTTTCTAGTAGTAATCATCTGAGTATAGAAGAAAGAGAGAAAGATGAGACCTTGAGGAGGAATTCCGAGAAATGGGTTCTTGGGGACAGCTGATCTAACAACTGAAGCCAAACTCAAGACGATCATCGCCATAACCGCACCATGTTTTTTTAAACTAAAGCAAGCTACTTTCATCGTCAACTAATCAAATTACCGATATCAACTACAACACAAATGGAGAGTGAAGGGTAGGGTTGTCCGCCAATTAATTGATGAAGATGCGTCGCATGCACCCCAGTACTGAGGAAGCCTATCAAGTGGAGACTGCGAAGCAGAAGAAGGAAGAAGATGGCAGCTGTTTCCAAACGACGCTGTTTTACCAATTAGATATTTAATTTAATTAATAAATTGATATATCTTTTGTTTTCAATGGAAAAAAGAGAACGACGTCGTTTAACTGCCAATGCTCAATACAAAGTCAGGAGCGATGATATCGTTATCCATTACTTACCCACCCCTTTCGCCATTCCATTCGCCTATAGCTTGGGTTTCTGAAGAAGCTCTGAGAGGAGGAATGGAGGCAACAACAGCAACTACCTCGCTTCTAACGTCGTCGTCGTCTTCTTCTTCTTCTTCTTCCTCAACTTGTTTACATCATAACTACTATTGCTCTTCAACGGCACATTCTTCCTCCTTTTTCCTGGAAATGCCAAACGCTGGGTGTGAAGAAGGCCCACGTGTTGCGATTTGTTTCATGCCTTCGGAGCTCCCTCCGGACATGGGCATTCGTGGTGGAGAAGGCCTCCTCTACTGACTCATCTTCTTCCTCCAAAGACAAGGAAATTATGCCTAAGAATGACAAGAGTGGCAGGTTTTGCAGTCCCAGAGCTGCCCGCGAACTCGCTCTGTATGTCCCTTCCCTCTCCTTTCTATTTTACTGTCACTTCTTTCAGGGTTTTGGGTAATAACTGAGCAGAAAATCAATATTATCTTTCAGGGGATAAGTGGAACAGCCATGTCCTTATTATAGACAAAGTTGCCCCACCAAACTGGAAGGTCTGAACATGTGCTTTTGTTGAATGAATGCTTAACTCTTGCCGCTAGCTTAAAATTTTGTACTGTGTATCTTGTTTATTTTCGTATCAACTGTTGAGGTTTCAAAGTAAAATTGCTCTTTTTCCTCGTTTTTTTTTGTCAGAGAAAATATGGCTGCTCTTATCTTATGCGGGACCAAGCATAGAATGACAAGAAATTTTCTTTTTCAGCATAATGTACTGGATGTATTGGGTGTAGATCTAGAAAACGATGAATTTGTGTTTAAATAACTCAATAAAGTGGGACTCTGAATCATTGTTGACTTTCAACTTCACTACACCACGCTATACTTACCTCTTATGGTGTGTCCCAATAACAACTTGCTGGAATGGAAACACAGAGGAAGAGTGCCATTGCTTAGATGGACAGCAGGCTTTATTAACACATGCTCATCTTTCTGGATAATAACTGAGCAGAAAATCAATATTATGACAAATTCACTATAATGTTTACTTGAGAGGATAACACCATTCAATTTTATGATGAAATAGTCATGGAATATGCTTAAATTCGCTTTATTGCATTTCAGAATGAACCGGCTGATAGAATTTTGGAGTTTTGCATCCTTCACTTGGCAATGTCCGAGATGACAGTTCTTGGAACACGGCACCAGGTTGTCATCAATGAGGTAGCCTGCCTTATCCTTTTCTTTTCTTTTTTTTTTGTTACCACAGATTTTCTTTAGATTATTCTTCAGAGCCTTTGACTTCTGACCTGTGTATGTCTAATCAGTTCTGTTATTGGTTATTGTTTTTGTCTATGGATGAAGGCGGTTGACCTTGTGAAACGATTCTGCGACGGGGCAGCACCACGCATAATAAATGGTTGTCTAAGGACATTTGTGAAGGACCTCTCGGATAAAGAGAGAGAGCAGGTGTCAAATACCGAGAAGAAAGTAGAAGAAGCATAATGCAAACTGAAAATGGTGTTTCTGTCTGCCTCTAGGCCATTGGAAAGATGCACTGGGGAATTTTGTGGAAGATTATCTCTGTAAAGCTCCAAGAGTCAATACACTTCCGCGTCTGTTTAGTTTATGGGCTATATAATGCCTTGGACAAAGTCATTCAGGCGGTTGGCTTTGTGTAGGAAGCCGGTGGATATTGGTAGTGGAAACAGTGCAGAACTTCTGTATATGATATATATATGTTGTAATGTTGACTTGATTTTGAACAACCAGACTTGTATCTAAGAGACATGTATTGTGTGGTATATGCATTCCGTTCGGGAAGGATTCTATTGGGGAAGAAATACGCGTATCCTTACTTGCATTACGGCTAACGTTTAATGGACGGGTATGTTCATGGATAACATAGTAGAGGGGGATTCAACGAATATAGACGAGTTTACTAAATCTGTTATAAAACAGTATAACATGTTTATAACAAAATAAAATATTAAATCTTACAAATGTTATCTCAAGTTTGCGGCTATTAAAAATTTCAGAAAAAATAAAACATCTTACAAATGCGAATTGAGATATTTTTTTAAGAAATTATTTTTTTGCAAAAAAATGACTTCCAACAAGAAATTGAGTATTTTTCAAAAAAAAAAATTCAGAAGGTCTACAATAGTGTACACCAGTGTACAAAAAGAAGTTCACAATTTTTTGTATAGGAAGTTGATTTAATTTTATGTAAAATTAAACTGATTTATTGATGTATATAGGTGTTTGGTGTACACAATATTTACACAAAATTAATTTATTTGATCATAATCAATTTGGTGTACAGAATTATACATACACAGAGGTACAAAGGTGTATGCAACATGAATTTTTAGGTATACACAGTATATTTTTTAGGTGTACAAAAGTGTATACAATATCAATTATAGGACACAAATCTGTCTCGGTTTCATCATGACTCCAACAAACAAGCAAAACAAAACAAAACAAATATAATGCATTATTTATTTTTTATCTTAAAAGACAATTTTTATAAAAATATCTCAATTTTTCGCAAAATTCCCAAAAAATTATATTTTTAATATATGTTTATTTTTATTATATTTTTATAATTAAAAACTAGTGGCAACATTTTTAAAATTTGGCAATTTAATTTGTTCTAAAAGCTTATTCAACCAACTGTATTCTCTAATTAGTTTGCCAAGCGAGACATGTAATTCCCACATTAAAGAGGGAAAAATTAACATTTATACTAAATTAAAATAATGAATTTGACTTTTGTCATGCACCAAACAAATTTTGATAGATAGAAACATACTTGAAACATATTGCAAAAATGCCATATTTTTAATTGACTGAGAAATTGACCGAGAATTTGAGATATTTTCTCAAAAAATTGCTATATTTTCTAGAAAAGTTATTTTTTTGCAAAAAAAAGATAAATTCCAATGGAGAAAAATCTGATATTTTAGAATATATCTGGTGGTATCTAAATATATCAATATGTATCCAAATGTTTCCAAATCACACTTTTTTTATATAAAATTTGATTTAATAAAATTTTGATGCAATATTTTTTTCAGTTAAAGGCCTCCAAATAACAATTTTTAATATATTTTTTACAAGTTTTTCGATAGTCTCCAAAATGTATCCAAATTTTAAATATTTATATAATTTCTTATAGTATCCAAATGTCTCAAAATTTCAGTTTTTTTATATATTTTTTATTCTCCAAATATATTCCAATATATCCTAATGTATCCATAAGTCTCAATTCAATTTTACAAAACCAACGGTATTTATGTAATTTTAAGAAAAATAAAAAAGAAGCAGCAGCTAGGGTTTTGGAACCCTAGTCGTCGCTGCCAGTAGAAAGCATCCTCAGAGACGAAGGACGACGCGGAGACCGGTGAAGAGAGATGACGACGAGCAAATCAACGAAGAAGAGAGCAACGACGGAGATCGGTGAAGAGAAAGGATGACAGAGGAGAGAGCGAAACTATAAAGATCGACAGAGAGAAAGAATAGAGAAGACGAGGAGTGATAACGGCGACGAGAGTGAGAGTGAGAGACAAAGAAGAGAACAGAAGCGGCAGAGATAAAGGAAAGAAAGTGATACGACGATGCAGAGAAAGAGAGAAAGCGAGGAAGGAGAGGCGACAGTGAGGATTAGGGGTATGGGCTTGTTTGGCTGAGGAGAAGAAGATACTAAGAGAGAGGGGGGAGAGAAAAATGATGAGAGAGAAAAAAAGTGATAGAAATAGGATGAAAAATTCACTTTTATTTGAATGAATGTGGCAATTTTCAACTGCAGAATAAAAAAATTATAGTTGGAAAACTGAACTTTGAAAAATTTAATATTTTAGCGATTATGAAACCTTGTCTTCCTTAGATTAAAATCTAAATGTTAATTTAGGTATATAACATAATTAACGCCATTAAAGAGTGTACAAAAAAACTCCATTAAAGAGGTAGGCGTTTCAATCACATGAGAGAGAGCCCAACATACCATCGCGAGCCCAGGTAAGCGAGCCCATTAGGGTTCCGAGGATTGTAGATAGACCACCTTATGCGCATCTTATGGAGGAGGCAGGTCTGCTCCTCCCAATCTCTCACTATATATATATGTCACACGTGAAGCAGAAGTGGTAGTAGGTTGAGGAAGGAGAGTTTGAATCTTGAGGCCGCAGCGATTCCGTGCTTTTGTGTGTTTCTTTTATTGTTATTGACTTTCTTTTTTTTTTATATTAACAGAAGTGAAAGGTGAAGCCTGATATTGCAATTGCTTGGTGCAAGTTGGAATGGACCAAGGAATCTATCGTCAGGCCAGAATAACGTAGTTGATATGCATTTCCTTGTGCGTATCCTTTGCCTTTAGCTCCGAGTTTCCTGCTCTGCTCCTAGGAATTCTCGGTGACAGGGCAGATATATTTTTTTTTCTATTGATCGAACATGTTTTATTACGTGAAAGATCATGATGGGATGAAGGGTTGAGGATGATGAAAGAAATCAGACGGATTCCCACTGATTTTGCTGTGATTATAGACAACCAGCTACTTCTGACTCTGGTTCTCCTTTATGCTTCGCGTTTTCCCGTCTCTCCCCTGTTTTGAACAAAACCATGCATATTTTCTTTTGATTTGTTTTGAGGAAACGTTAGGGCCAGTGATGTGAGATTAATATTTGCGACTCTTGATAGAGCTGTAAGTTCTATCTGATGATTCTTATCCACCAAGATCTCTGAGGCCTAACTTGATCGGTTTCTTCACTCTGAGAATCGGATTCTAACGGTTTGTTTTGTGAACATGTCACCGTGCAACCAGCTTCCTAGAGTAGAAGCTTATTATTTTCGGAATTGAAAAAAGGAGAATTTAATCTATGAGCAAAGTTGACTGCAAAGTTCACACTTGGAGTAATGTCAAGATTACAGAAATATTCATTGATAAATTATTACATGTTAATAATATTCTGCATACGGAAAAAATAAAATAAACAAGTTGAATGGATCCTTGGCATGGCAGGAAGGAGCTAATAATTTAGCGTAGACTTGATTGCGTCCAGTATCTGCATTCAAACATTCCATGGCATCAGTAAAACTGTAAGCACAAGAAATAACACTCTCTGCTTGGGGACAGATATATAAAAATGATGACTTGCCTTGTTCTTGGTTGGCATGTAGAAGGGTTCGAATACAAGGGGGAAGGGAGTGTCCAGACCACAAACTCTGCTCACTGGAGCTTCTAACTGCAAACCCAACCGTCGCATAACTTTAATCAATCCATCACCTTCTACCAAACAATTTAACTATTACCAATTTCATCTAGCACATGTACTATTCACATGCATCAACGAAATGAGTCTTGCTCAGCCATCTGTTAATCCTTACCCTTAAGAAGCATCGTTCAACGATAGATGCGGCAATTTCAGCCCCAAAACCTCCTGTCACTGGAGCTTCATGGCTAATCTACAAGGACGCATCAAACTGTTATAGTCAGTCAGAGATGGATAAACACACCATTGAAGAGGCACAACTCAATGCTTACAAGGAGTCTCCCAGTCTTTCTGACAGAAGCTTCCACTGTTTCTTTATCCCAGGGTATCAGAGTCTTTAGGTCTATTAGTTCACAAGAAATTCCATCCTGCATTGTTTTACATGCTCTAAATACGGATATGGAAAACACACACACACATCAAGCAAGATATCCAAACAAAAACGCGCCAAAGCAGCTCAAACACTTAATTCACTTGATGTATGAAACCACCTGTGTCTACAAAGTACAAACTATAGATTCTGGGAATAGTGATATTGACAGTCAAATTGTCATACATAAATTATATATACCTTCACCACTTTCTGAGTGATGCAGGAAAAAAGAGAGGAACATTTTGGTCCAACTCAAATACTATGTACCAACAAAAGCTTTTACCTTCTGAGCTTCAATACAGGCTTGTTCCATAATAGACAGCTGTGCTCCCCAGCCCACAAGAGTTATATCACTGCCTTGTCGGATCACCTGGTTATGAAATTTGCAATTTTCTTCAAATCCTGAATCTCAAGTATTCCATGAAATTGCAATAGCTAGAAGAAGCAAACCTCTGCCTCTGATAAAGGCAACATATAATCATGTTCTGGCACCTCTTCTACTGCTAAACGGTAAAGCCACTGAAATTAAAAACATCATACATGAATCTCAAAAGAGTAACTAACCTGTAGATTTTTTTGAACAGTAACCGGTAGACTACGTCCTAATTGGACATCTAATCTGATCGGATTGGGAATAATACCTTAGGTTCAAAAAAGACAATTGGATTTGGATCACGTATGCATGACAATAATAAACCTTTTGCTTGCCGGGGGCTTCGAGGAATAACCACCTGTGACAGTATAGAAGTTTGAAATTTTGGAGACCATATAAGTCAATACACGGACGGGAATTTCACACTGTCGAAAACAATACTTCTTACAAAATCTGCATTCAATTATCATTTGGGTATTCGTTGCGAAAGAATTCCAAAATTAATCGCCATCAGCCTTTTATTCTTCTAAAGAATGAACAAGAATATTGAAAATACAACGAAGTAGCACAAGGAGTAGGGTTTGAATTATACTTTGATACCGGGAACATGACAGAAGAAAGCTTCTGGCGATTGTGAGTGATAATGTCCACCATGGCCCACAGCTCCATAAGGCGCCCTTATTGTTAAACCTGGGGTGTGAATCAAGCTTAAAAATCAGAGGAGAGACGTTGACGATGTGGTGTACAAGAAAAAAAAAAAAAGGAAAACAGAAGTTAATCAGAAAGTACATAAAAAAAATAAAATAAAAAACGAAAGAAAGAAATTACCTCCACAGTTAAATTGATTCCCACTTCGGTATCTGAATTTTTCAGCCTCATTAACTATCTATTAAGTGAAAATTTTGTCAACTAAATGTAAAAATGGGGTGACAATAAAAGTCAGCACAAGGAATATACTTGCCTGATCAAAAGCAGGGAAGATATAGTCAGCAAACTGAATTTCTGCAATTGCTCGATTGCCCTGTCAAGTTAGATGAAAATAATAATCATACCCTTACACATCGGATTGAAAATGAATGTGTGTGTATGGTTGAGGGTTGGAGACAAAATTTATGCTCACCATTGCAGCCAGACCAATGCCCTATCAGAACATGTCAGTGGTAACATTTGCACGTATAACACGCTTCTTTGAAAGGTTGATACATAAGAACATGTGTTTTCTGAAAGCAGCACTCTGCGGAGAATAAAGACTCTTTTATTGATTTCCAAATATATAAATTGCACTTATCAATATATATATATATATATATATATATATATAAGAAATTGTACACAAAGTTAGGAAAGCAACAGAATGAAACACCTGTTCACAAAGAGGAGTGTTGAAAACCCTATGTTTGCCAAAACGCTCTGCCAATCCAGTTGTGCAGCGGAATACCCCCCCAAAGCTCACATCTTCTCCAAAAACATATGAACTGTGAGGAGTAAACAAAAAGTTGAATGCTCATAAACAGCGTACTCATTAGACCATATGCATGATGATACTAGCCAAAATCATATTTCAAAAACACACCCCATTTCAACTTTGATATTAAATGGAGCAGGTGATTGATAGAGAGAAACATTGTCAAATCATTTGGGTTTGAAGATATGGTTCGGAGATCAACTGCCAATATCGAAAGAAGTCTTATTGGAACTTAATTATGTACAGCGATAGTCACCACTACAAACTATAAGGAACTGGCATTATTAATCAAAAACACTCTGGGCTAGTATTTTTTAAAAAGAAAATGCCTTGACTCATCAGAAGAGGAACACATAAATGTATTAAACATAAGAAACTTTTATGAAAGGATTAGTTGCTTTCATCTATTAGGAATTAAGTATGACATGAACACTGCCATCAAACTCCTCAATCGTCTTAACTTAAAAAAAAAACTCCGCAATCATCTTTAGGTAAGCATCTTTCGACTCCAGTAAGTCGAAATAAAGCTATTCAAACATCACTTTCACACTTCAGAAAACCAAACACTGAGAAATTCCTTTTATAACAACCCAGTTCCTGCCAGATAAATGCCGATAAGCTTTTTAATGCTCTAATTGCAAAAGACATCAACTTTAACTAAACCGAAAAGACCTATCTTTTAAAAGCATGAACTCGGCCTTCGATTCAAATTCGGAAAACATAATAAACACTAAAAATGCGAAGTGGGTATTGATAGAGACGCACCAAGGATCGGTTTCCAAGGCAATATGGAGAGCTTGATTGATGGCCGAGTAGAGGTTTAATGATTTCCCACCTTCTTGTAGCTGTTGCTGCTGCTGCTGAATGATCTTCCCTTCAGCAGTTGTAGTCGAGAAATCGCTCTTATTGAATACCGAAAGAAATAACCTTCTTCCATATCTTCTCAGAGAAGCTGCCATTATTATTAGCAGAGACTACTCGCAAAATACTAGGAAAAGGACTTATCGGGAAAAAGAAACTCAGAAAGGTATCTCCTTTTCTATGGATCCAACGATTTGAAAAGAAATTTAGGCTATTTTAGCGTCTAGAATGTGAATGGTTTGTGGTGGGAGTGGGGAACGAGGTACAAAGTCTTTGGAATGGATTGGTAAGGACGCTGGCAGCAAACACATGAGGATACACATGGGAATGTAGTCACAACTGAGGAGTCTTTTTGTTAAGTTTAATCGTCCTCATCCTCTTCGTTTCCGTCTAGATTGGTGAGGGCGCAAATACAAGGTAAATACCTGATTTTGCCACGTGGACACAATGACCCACATTTGTTAGATTCCATCTGATGTGGCAACATCATCCAAGTTGTCATGATTTGCACGTAAACGACTTTACTCAATGATTTAAATGCATCGGTCTCCGCAAATTGTCATAATTGCTCCAGAAGCATAGGAAATTAAGTTCCACTATTATACTGTGATTTTAGTTACGTTATGACGTTATGCGGCCGCACAACTCTATGTATCCAAGTTTACGTTTCCTATTTTCCTGTTATTTTGTTCACGTTAGTTCTGTTGCAATTTGGTTTCCTCTTTGTGCACTTTTAAATAGGGAACTTGAAAATGGTATAAAATAGATAACCCATGTGCTAATTGAGACAGAATATTGTTATTGAAAATGTCATGACAAATTTTGTTTATTTATTTATTAAAAAAAAGAGAGAGCATACAGTTTTATTCGCTGCAACCCAACCATTGTGCAAGGTTGGGTTAGTATGCAAATGCGGATGGAGTAGAATAAGAATGAGCAACACTAGTGTTGACCAATACAATCAATGGACTCCTGACCCTGTGGAATCCATCTGACCAAATAATTTCTCCGAAATCGTATCTGCCCTGAGATTTCTTGATGGGCTTCAGCGTCACAAAGTAGGATATTTCCTTCCTGAAGCAAGAGAATATCAAAACTCTGGGCCATATCATCACATCCACTCCATGAGGCTTAAGGCTTAACAATGCTCACAAAGTATATGGCGTTTTGGTTTGGACCCACATTGCTAACTGTCCTTCTGATTGTCATGGATGACTGAAGATTGAAAACAATGATTGATGGGTAGTTAATGTTTGCATTAGTTAATATCTGAAGGTGAGAGCAAGTGGTGTCAATGGCTTTAGAAGAGGAGTTTAGAACCAAGTTCTTTATTTGTTCCTTTGTGTAGCCAATGTTGCAGAGAAATGTAATGTAATCCGGGGTTTTCATGTCGTAGACAAGGCCTGGATCCATGGCTTTGGAGGGGTTTATATGACCAGCTCCAATGTCAAAGGCATCTGATTCTTTCATTGTTCCACCTGCTAGGATGCTGTCAAGGCTTTTATCCCACGTATATGCTATTTTTTCTCCCATCAACATGATCATAGTAAGTCAACAGAAAATCAAAGTGATTAGTGCTAATTTTGATTGATACGTACACATCATAAGCAGGATTTACCAACCAGTGGTGATTAAGGCGGATCGAATGGCAACAGAATACCAAGTGGGGTGTGCAGATTTAAGAAGTGCAACAACTCCAGAGACATGAGGGCAGGACATTGATGTCCCGGATTGAAAGTTCCAATCAACTCGCCGCTCATCGAAAGGCATCACAGTGGGTGGAGTTTCCTGGGGCAGTTATGTCTGGCTGCATTACATATAAATGTCATCACCCATAAACTTGGATTCATGTGATCGATAACATCCTGTTAACTAGCCACTATGTGATTGCGCATTGACATAATACCTTGAGAAAATCAGGAGAAATAGAGCTCGGACCTCTAGAAGAGAAAGGTGCAACTACAGGCGCCGGAGACTTGCCAATCACAGTTTTGCTTGGTAATATCTGCACCACTGGGAGCCTTCAACATGCTCCACCAGATGGATTTTACTTATTGCCATTTTCAACTAAGGAAAGCAAGAATAATAATTGTAAAAACTCACTTGGGAGATTGGGCCAAGTAGTACTGAATGTGAGTGCCAATGCTGATGTCAACGCGAACAGTGGGGACGATATCAACGCCCGCAATCTGTCTGCCCGGAGGGGACGCAAAGATGAGAGCAGAGCCATTGGCTTTCTTAACTGCGCCTTGGCCTATTTCGTCATCCGCTATTGCTCCTACGGTGGAGAAGCACAGTATTACCCTCCCTGTAGCCGGTCGTTTGTTCCAATTATCTGTCGCACAAACCCTACGCAGTGCATAGTATCGCATAATTATATATAAAACATTAGAAAAAAGTCGAATTAAAAATCTTTTAAATCATGCATATATTCGAATCAACAAGAGCAAGCGAAATTATATACCCATCAAGAAAATAAGTGGCGGCGTTGACCAATTTTCCTCTGATCGCATTAGTTATTATGCTCTCTCCCTGAAATATCATCACAAAACACAAATTAATGTCGATTCAATACTGACTCATGTCCAGCTTAATTAAGAATCACCAATAAATTAAGTTATACCATGAAGGACAAATTGGTGTCAAGTAAAATCTGGGTTGGGAACATTCGATCAATGGAGGAAGCAGCCACACAAATGCTCCAAGGTGCAACATTTTGAACCAAACCAGGGTCAGGCCCACCATTTCCAGCGGAAAACACCACAGTAAC
>CAODLS013209591.1:0-17517 GCA_948243855.1 Flueggea neowawraea | reverse complement strand
ATTTCGAAATGATTTTTGAAAGGCTATTATGGTATAACGTGTATACATATATTTATATGTTGACTATATTTGCATGTAGTATTTTCGAACTGTTTTCAAAATAGTTTTTGTGAGGCACGTATGAGGTAATCTGGAGTGTTTTTCCTCACTGTGTTGACCCCCTTTTCTTTGTTTGTTTTGTCTCCTGTTTATTATCATCTTGCAGGTGACTGTTGAGGATTATGATCGTTGACATTTGATGCTTAGTGAGGTATCTTGATGTGGCAGTCGTCACCCTTTTGATCGGGCCCCATTGTATGATTAGTAGAGGCTCCACACTGGGTTTTCTGTGGGTTTTATTTTAGTTTTTTGTTATTGTTTTTAGTATTTGAAATGTTTAATTTGAAATTATTTCCGCACAAATTTATATTATGTTTTGTTTTAATAAATGATGTTTAAACCTTTAATTGGTTTTTATCATATTTCATTAAACATGATTTTGGGTAATAGTTTTGTATATGGAGGTTTGTGCGAGATGAGTCAGGCTCTCATAGACGGTTCACCTCGTACGTCAGTCATGGTCCTGGGAATGGGTCGTGACAGAAATGGACCAATGAGGAGGACGAGATAGTGGCAGCGAAGGATTGTGAAGAGAGAGAGAGAGAGAGAGAGAGGAAACAAGATTGTTGAAAATAGGAAACAGACAGACTTAGGTTGAGATGAAAATGGAGAGAGAAACGTCAAAGAAGAGGGAATAAATATTGTGGTACTTGTGAAATTTAAAACGTGATTGTTGCATACGAAAAAATATAAGCCCTTATATTTCATATATGAAATTAAAATGTCTAAAAAAGTGTAATTTCCTCTATTTTTTCATCGTATTGAATCAAGCAATCTAATCGTCTCCAAAGAGAGTAACTTTTACGAAGGTAGGGATAATACCATAAATCAAATATTTTTATTGATTACATAGTAATAAACCTTTCTAATTTTTTTATTTTAACCAACGTTTAAATTTGTAAAATTTCAAATTTTTATGTTAATAACTAAATAGTTCAACACTATCGGACGAAATTGAATGGATTTATTAGGTAAAATACATTAAAAACTGAGTTTTGTTATAGGTCTTAGAGTCATGCTCGTGAAAATATATATTGTGACTTATTTAGTTTTTTTAATTAATGGGTTTGTAACTTATTGATACTGAAATCAATTCGAAAAGATTATAGGTTTAAAACTTGATGAGAGAAATTAAAATGAATTATCAAAAAAATTGTTTTTTCATTTATTTATTAATTTTAATTTTTTTATCACAAAGTCATTGAACTTTTATTTTTCATTAAAAGCATTCATGAAACAACGATATCAACTAATTTAACAGCATTCACACCAGTGCTTTATACAACTATTTGTTCACCCCACTTTGTAGAATCTAGAATCTATCCTAAACCACCACTAGCACATCTTAATTTACAAACAAACACCAACCTAAGTAACCCCCATCAAATGTCATTAGCTGATTTGGATGTTGTTAAGACTTAACATATTAGATTAGCATCCTAGATAATGAAATTAATGGAATATTAATGCCCCAGTCCAAATAATGAGGTTGCTTATTTTATATAGATTTTTAGAATTTCTTACAATTATACATATCACTCTTTTAATTTTTTTCACTTTATAAATCAAATTTATCAAAATCAATTTAATGCACCTAAAACAAACACTCTCAATATTTTTAAAAAGAAAAGTGGTCATGATAAAAGGGATTAAAATTACAAAATGACGAAATCCAATCAATTGAGACAAGTCATTTTTTGCTTGCCAGTAAAAAAAATTTACTTCTCAAAAGATAAATGTGTAATTTTGATTGGAAGTAGGGCTAGCAATTTGGGTAGGGTCTAAACGAGTCAACTCGCTTATGACCCAAATTTTAAACGGGTTGATCCGTTTAACGCCAACCTGGACATGAGTTGTTTAATAAACATGTTATACAACACGGTCAATTTATTGTTAACATGTCATATGTAACAGGTTAATCTGTTTAACCTGTGTAACACGTTTAATATATTTAATACATTTAATCTATTTAACACGTTTAACACATTTAACTTATTTATAATACACAAACAAATACACAATTAACATTAAAATAACTTCAACTGAAATAATAAATATTCTATCCACCAGTACAATAATATTCTAAATAAAGGTAAATCAAATAAAAAACAACTAAAATTACAATGCCCATTAAAGATTTATAATTCCCAACATAAAACATTTTTTTAATAAATTTAATTCTACATAAACACAATTATCACTTTTGGTAATCTTCATATCTTCTTGTCTTGCACTTATATAATACAATATATATATATATATATATATATATATATATATAATAAGAATAATAAATTAAGTATTTCATAAAAGAAATTAAGTAAATGAGTTAAAAAGGTCATAAACGGGTTGAACCCATTTTTTCCGTGTGACCCGAACATATTTATGGTCAACCCAAACTCATTTAACTTCGTCTCAAGTCGAGTCGCATAATCAGGTCGTGTCGAACATTGTCAGCCCTAATTAGAAGTCTATCCTGAACATTATAAATCAAAAAAAAATTGAGAAAAACAAGGAAAAGTACGCAATACTCGAAGCAGCAGCTAAGGAAGGAGGGAAGAGACAAACCAAATATGCTGGAAGGTGAGTTAGGGCTGGCGGCAAGAAAAAGATTAAATGGGTTAAGAATGAATCAATATATAAGTAGGGTTCCAAGAAGGATGAGTAGGAAGGTTGCATCTATTTAGGAAGCCTGTGATTAAAATGCTGGAAATTACAAAATTTTTGGGAATCAATCGAAGACCAAAGGCGGCAAATATGCATGAATCATGGGGAGAAATATCTGATTTGGTGAGAAGCAAATGAGGAAGGAAATCAAAATTCGAACCAAACAGGAGAGGAAGGCGCCAGTTTTGGAAAAAGAGAGCCAAGCAGACCAAAAATCAAGTCTGGAAGTTGCCAATTTGGGAAGTGGTTTTGATTTGGAAGGAAAAGTAAAAAGGGAAATAAATCATATCTGAAGCTGAAACGAGGAAGCAAGAAGAGCGAAAAAAAAGAGCAACTTACAAAAACACTTCATTTATTTTCTTCTCACATCATACCACACAACTTATTTTTCTTATATCTCATACTACCAAACACCATTTTTCTTACATTTTTTATTAAAATTTGTTTTTAATATTTTTTCAGTTTTGGTCCTTATATTTTATTATTTTTTCATTTTAGTCATTTTTGTTTTTTAGATTACTATATTTTTTAAAATCAACCTAAAATCAACTCTGTAATTTTTTTAAAAAAATCTTAAAATCTATCTAATATCAACTTTATATAAACTCTGCATAAACTGTTTTTAAAATCAACTCTACAATTTTTTTAAAAAAACCTTAAAATAAACATAATATCAACTCTATATAAACTCTGCATATTTTTTTTAAATCAACCTAAAATCAACTATACAAATTTTTTTTTAAAACCTTAAAATCAACTTAATATCAACTCTATATAAACTCAACATATTTTTTTTTAGAATCAACCTAAAATCAACTCTAATTTTTTTAAAAAAACCTTAAAAGTCAACATAATATCAACTCTATATAAACTTTTCTTAAAGTCAACCTAAAAATCCACTCTACATAAAATTTTTCAAAACCAAAAATCAACGTAAAATCAACTTTATATAAACTTTTTCAAACCTAAAAAATAACCTAAAAGCGATTCTGTAAAACTTTTTCAAAACATAAAAAAACAACCTAAAATCAACTGTACATGAACTCTATATAAACTTAAAATATTTTATTAGAAAATAGGGAATGATTCTTAAATTTTGACCCAATTTTTTAACTTAAAAATATTTTATTAGAAAAAGAGGACCGAAATGCAAAAAAAAAGGAAACCCTAGCCGCCGCCAAAAGCAGCTCCAATTGCCACGGAACCGCATCTCATAGCCACTGAAGGCAAGGACAGAACCACAAGCGGAGGTGACAGACGGAGAATGACGAAGATTGACGCAAACTAAGACAGAACAACGGTGACGCGAACTAGATCTGACAACGGGAACCGAGATTTGATGATGCGGAGAAGGACAGATCAGAGTGGGAGAACACCGATCAAAAGCGGAGGAGGCAGATCTAGTGGTGGGAGAGAGCGAGGACGGACAGAGGAGGAAAACGACAGAGAGAGAAAGAAATAAGAGTGTAGAAATGAGAGAGGAGGAAGAAAAAGAAGAGAGAGAAGAGGGCATAGATGGACGAAGAAGAGGCAGAGATAGATGGAGACGAGGGCGGAGATGGAGGGAGAGGAGGCGGAGATGGAGGGACAGGGGGCAGAGATGGTAGAGACGTGGGAGAGGAGGGAGGGAGGAAGAGAGAGAAGAGGAGAGAGAAAAAACTTTAGTAAATGAGAAGAAAAAAAAATTAAGGACTAAATAGAACTTTAATTAGTATAGGCCAAGAATGAGTACAGTATAAATTGTAAATTGAAGGTTCAAATTTAAGAAAAAAATGAGCCATGAAATAAGAATGTAAGAAAACTTAGACATTGCAGGCTACAGTGTAAGTATCTAAAAAAAGAGAGAAGGAAAATAATTAAATGGAATGGGCTTTAGATGGATAAGGGGCATGCCCATCAGATAACAAATCAGACTATACTCTATTGAATTTTCTACAGATTTGAGCGTCAAATATTCTTTCAAAAAGCAACTCCATCTCATCGTGTTCTGTGTTTTCATATTTTAAGACGACGTTCACGATTCTCAAATATTCAAGTGATCATTATTATTGTCGTTCATTTTCCGAGACAACAACACTATGAAAAAGAAACAAGACTTGTTATTTTAAACAATTTATCAATAATAGATTTACAATAGCTTTGAATTTTTGACAACTTAATTTAACGACCTCTCCTTATAGACAATTTGATTTTCAGGACAATATATTTTTGAAAACAATAGAATATAGTAAAAGAAGAATTGAATATGGCTTTAAGTATTGGTTGATTAGCTCAAACAGAATTTAATTATAGTAAAGATATTGCAGAAAGTGTTGTGAGGACTATAATTAATATTTTTTTATTAGTCCTATAATATGATTAATATTATGTTATTAATATGCTTAACCCTGAAGAAATTGTCGGTGAAAATTCTCCATCGATGTTTATCTTTCTAATTAAGTAAATTTAGGTTGTAGCAAAATTGAAGTAACCTTAAATTGGTTCATTAGTCTAGTAACATGAATGAGCCAAAATAAGTGAACTACTGAAGGAGGGATTGGATAAATTCTTAACGTTAAATTATTTAACTTCATCCATAATTGTCTAGCAACCTTAAATTATTTTACTGGTGGGCTGTTGTAATTTTGTGGGAGATGTAGAGGATATTTTCAACGTGATAAATTATGGTGCTTTTGCACATTTTTATTTTATGTATTTTTAATAATTAAGATTAAATTTAAACTAGTCTGATGGTTATAAAACTGTCAACGCATTAAAAAGTCATTATGTTGTGCATACACATTAAACTATTTACATTTTTATAACCGTTAGATTACTTTTAACGTAATTTAAACAGTTAAAAGTAGATAAAATATGTTAATGCAAAACTATAGTAGCCCAATCTGATTTTCAACTTGTTATATCATTGAACTCGCCCATCTTTGTCTGTTCTTGCTTGCACTCTTAGATATAAAATGGTTGGTCCTTTTGCAATCAAAAAATGGTCCGTTCAAGGAAAATTAGTCTTGAATAAAAAAAGGCTACCATGTGGATAATCTTTATTTTTTTCAATGACATGGCAAGCACATCCATACAGCAGTGAATGAAGAGAGTGGAGGAGGGGGTCAGGGAGAGGGGCAACAAAAAAATGGAACATTTATATTTAGTGAATGACTGGATGAAGAAGTTGAAAGAGAAGAGTGCACGTTTGAGTAAATAATCGAGTTTGTGATGGAGTATCTTAGTCGTCTACGACAACAAATTTCTGTGTGTTGCTTAGCAGTCCACATATCATTTATATAGGAAGACAGTTGTCAAAAATAGAAAAAAAAATTATCTAGCATTTATTTATATATATATATATTGATGTCGACGTGAGGATTTAGAAGGAAAATGGTGATATATTGCCAATTGTTTTTTTTTTGTTAGAGGTTGATTAGAATCATTGAATGGATTTAAAAAAACACTTAAAATTATTGTCATTTCCAATTAATTATTATTCTATTCTTTTTCATATTAAGTATTTTTTAATTTTTTATTAAAATAAATAATATTTTATAAAATTAAAAAAATAAACATAATTTTTAAATATACTCTTATAATTAATGACTTATAATATATAATTTATATTTTTAATAAATTATTAATAAAAATATATATTTATGATTAATATATATTAATTATTTTTTAATATGTGTGATATAATATTAAATTTATTATAAATATATATTAAAATTCTTTAATATATATTTATGAAGTAATTAATATATATTTATGAAGTAAGCCAAAGCAAACGTGTTTTTAGTAAAGAGGGGAATGGATGGGGTCAATTCAAAGCATTAAGCATTCTCTGGAAAAATACGCAGCCCACTTTCTTTTTTTTTTTTTAAATCATATGCAGCCGACTTGGACCCCATAATTTCCACATCTGCTTTTAACATCTAAATTTGAATTTCCCTTTTGTCCTTTTCCATTTCCTCTTCTAACGCCAATTAATAAACGTCCGCATCTTTAACTAAGTCCCTCAATTTGTATTGTTTTTTTATTAAATTTTTTAATTTTATAATTTTTTAATAAATTATTAAATTTGTTAATTTCGTCATATTAAAGTCAAATTAGAATAATTTTCGTTAAATTAACTACGTCAGATTACATTATTAGAAAAAAATTAATCATATATATGCTAACTTGTATTTTTTCCTATTAAACCCCAACTTTATAATATTCTTAATAAATCTTAAATTTGTCAATCTAAATGGAAGTTATTTCTATTTCGTCTATGACATGTATCTAGTTGATATATTTTTTGATAATTTAGCTACTGAAAATACAAAGAAGAATATAATATGAAATTCATTTTTCAAAAATAATACAGTTGTTATGAAGATAACATATGTTTACAAAAATAGAATATAATAGGCAATATTTGTCTTTGAAAAAATTCACAAAATTGATAAATTTGACGAAAATTATTCTAATTTAATCTTAATAAAATGAAATTTACAAATTTAAGACTCATTAAAAAAATTATAAAATTAGGAAGATTTAATAAAAAAATACAAATTAAGGAGTTTATTTATGATTTCGGCCTTTAAGAAACCGTGTATGTTTTGGTACATAATTTTATTACATTAGTAAGTACTACACGTTGTTTGATTTGACTTTCTAGCGGTCATCTTTTAAAATTAGAAGATTTAAATTAATAATTATTTTATAAAATATTTTTGCTGGGTAAATCATAACATTTCATTGTTTAGATTCTGCACTTTACACAGTTTATATTAAAACAATGAATTAAAAAAAGATCAAGTATATTAAAGATTACCAAACTTGTAAGTCCAGACATGCTAATAATTTTGGACGATAGAAGTTTTATATGGAATTACAATCAAAATATTTGACAGCATTTAAGTTGTAATATGTAAATAAAGCATGTAGATAATTGTTAAAAAGATAAGAAAGGACCCTCAAAGGTAGTTGAGTTGGTGATGGTATGTTATTGTTAGTATGAGGTTGTTAATTTGAATTCGTTCGGTCTCACTTTTATAATGTTGAATTAATTAGACTTTTACTATTTGTCTTCAATGAGATGTTATAGTAATCACACTAATGTACGAGTCTAAATCCGCTGTCCGTATCAGCTATGACTAAGAACATTCTATAACAGATAAATTAATTCGCCTGTATAATCACATTTAATAAGAGTATATTATTTACTGATCGTCCCTAATTCTTCTCTTTTCAGCAAAACAAAAAAAGATAAAAAAAGGAGATATGAGGAAAAGGACGCGTTGAGGTTGGGTGGCATTCATTCCAGCAGTATTCCAATTCCGTTTTAACTCAAATAATAATAGGGTATGACATAAGCTACTACCTCAGCAATAGCAAAACACCACAATCACTCAATGCACTCAATGGTAGGTACAGGTAAGTGGTTATCAATAAACTCAAGTCCAATGTTTAATTTTGATAAATTAAATCGTGTATAATATATAAAAAAATATTTCGTTATGTTATTGGATAATTGTTTCCTGCCAAAATAAATTAATAAAAAATAAAGAAAATAATATTTATTTTAAAATATAATATACTAAAAATTGAATTTCCATTCAAGTGAAAAATAATATACTGAGTAAATAACAATATATGTTATGGAAACCTACAAGAGTATTATTGTTATTTGTTAATGACAATTTAACAACTTTACATCGTCCCCTCAACGTTATGTTTCCAACTTTCCAATGATTTATGCTTTTGTCTTTCTATACATTAGCCTCAAAAGTGTTTACAGAGTTTAAGACGAAATGCACTTGTGTGCAAATTCATGTGTATTATATCTCTATAGCTGTAAATGAGTGTCCCGCAGTGAAAGAAAGGAAGAAATTTGTTGACAAGCAGAGTTCATGAAATGGGCAGTCGTCGATAAACTTCTCTACAGAAATTTACCAAGTTCAGACTCAATACGCCATATCCACCCTGCAATTTCTAAAGAACACCAATGTCTATACCTCAGTTTGTTAAAAACAGGGACAAGAATCTCGAAACTCGGGATTCTTATAATTCTGAGTAGCCTCTCAGTCTGTGCATGAGAACTTATTGTTGATGCATATGGACCGAGTCATGACTATGCCATCAGTTATTAGTGATCTTCCATCGACTTCAGAATGGAAGAAACTCCGTAAGGCTCCTGAAGCGAAAACGTTCAGCAAAAAAAATTATATCTACCGCCTTCCATGGGCCCAATGCCGGTTGTGGTTCCCAGGACGCATCTGTGAATTTTTATGGCTGAGCCCCTGCTTAGGGAGATCATGCAACTCCATAACTTGTATTGTCCGCTGCCTCTTGGCTGTTAAAGATAAAGACATTGATTAGAAGAGGAGTCTTAAAGTACATCTAAACTTCTGGTTTGCTTGTTACTAGTCAAAATTAATGCAGCCCTTGAGTCGATCCATGCATCCGAAACCGAAAAATTGAATGAGTTACCGAATTGGAAACTAAATGTGAAAAAGGGATTGAGGTAAATTACTAAGAGAAGATACTAACCATTCTCTGCTTGTTGATAACTTTCTTGAAGCTTTCTCTTTGTGGCTTCAAGTTTCATTTGGACCGAGATTTCGTCTGAAGACTTGAGTTTCTAAATATAAAATTTGACATTATCAGACACCTAAAAGAATAGAATGAAAACCGGCAAAAATGTGCAGAAACTTACATTTTTCTGAATGCTAGGCTTTATCTGGCCTGTAACCTTATCTGCTCTATGCTGCAACTTCAAATTATTACTTGCTATTTGCTCCACATTATGCTTTGGAGGTCTCCCAGGGCCAGAATTGGTGTTTGAAGCCCTACTTAGCTTGACAACAGCTTCTTGCCGCTTAACTTGTTGATCCTTTTCCTTTGTCAGAACATTGGTAACATTGCTTGGTGTCTGTTTCTTATGCTTTGTGACACTATGATGCTCCAATGAGGGTTTTCTTTCAGGCTCACGGTTCCTGATGAATTCCCCACCATTTTGAGGATCTGAAACAACATTCCCCGTTTATAATCATGAGTCTAATAAGTGGGGAATTCAAATAACGAACCGAATAGCAAAAGCTATTTAAGAGAAGCATAAGAGAGCAAATTCAACTCACTTCCATCGTCATCCATGCCATCAAAGAACTTCGCGTCATGCAGCAAGAGCAAAACACAAGAGAGTCACAAATTGTTAGTCCACAAACAGGATATCCTGGAGGACAGAAAATTCCAGCAAAACATATGTTAAACAAAACAACATACCTGTGACAGCTCCATTCCTGTTGGTTGTGTCGCAAAGAAATCTACATCTAGAGGAGGAAATGGAAGCCCTTCTTCTTCATCAAGAACAGATGGATTGACAGATTCAGGTGTTCCCTCATCACCTACCAACCACAAACAAAATTAGATCTAGGAAGTCGATTGAAGCCTGTAGAAAGAATAGTAAGCTTAATGTGAAGTTATGACAACATTAGCAGGCACATCCTTACCTTTCATATTCTTTGTGGCATTGTACCATTCGTCCACCAAAACCTTCCATTCACTGCAACCACATAAACAAAACTCAAATTTAAAAGTATTCTCCATTATTAATCACTTTTAAATTTTGGCATAGAAATGCAATTCTACGGATAAAACAAACACTGAAAGGAACTAAATTTCTGCCAAAGATGGATACCATGTCCACGAGACTAGGAGGCAAGTTTGCATTATCCATTCAAAAACGGATAGCTCTCTACTCACGCACAAGGTCAACAGACACCCTACCGAATAATTAGGAAGTAATCACACAAGATTTTATGCATGAAAGGGAAACCTAAGCTATGGAAAGAAAAACAAATATAAGCACAGAAACTAAAAAAGTGCAATAATTTGACACATGGTATTTGGCAGCAAAATGCAGAAATGAAACCACAAAAAAATGCTTTATACCAATCAAGTTTCATTAAATCACATGATGTCTTTTAATGCAAAATCAATATTCTGATATTCCACAAAACTGGAAAACATATATCCTTCTTCCAGCGAAGCAAAATTAATAATCACTCAAAACCATAAAAAAGACATGCAAAGTAAAAGTTCATACTCTATAAGAGTCCTTGCAAGATGCCGAATTTTCTTCGACCCACGCTTACGGAGTCCATTAACAGCCTTCCCAATCTCAGTTGCCTGGTGAAACCCAACAATCATTTAGTTCTCCACTGCCATTCAGGTATTAGAAAACCAAATTAATCAGAAACTACAAGCCGAACCTTCAGTGTATCCACAGACAAAGCCATCCATTGCAGCTTCTTCAAGGAGTCAAACAACACAGAATCAGACTGTACAACAACAACCAATTCAGATAACTCGTTAAAAACACTAAACTAATACAACAACATAAGTACTAACAAAGAACAACAAAAATACCTCGTCTTGGCAATTAAAGAGAAGGTCTTTGATCCTCAAAACCTCACGAACAGTCTGAGACTCCTCCTCAATCTCATCAGTCAAAGCCTCAGCGTCTCCAAAGCTATAATTACTAACCAACTGATCACTCTCATTCACATTCATCTCTCCATTGGTATTATTACTACTACTATTGTTGTTATTTACCTTGCTCTCTTTAGTACTAGCAACTCCCCCAGAATCAAACTCATACCCATTACCAATATCAATCTCTTCATCATCATCATCATCATCATCACCATCATCATCACCGCCACCATCACGATTGTTATTACTGTTATCGTTGATTGTATTACCTGCCTCATCGTTCTCCGGCACGGCAAGCTCCACCCGATTACAACCGGAGCATCGGGTCAATCTGCTAGAGAACAACCGTTCAGCAATTCGATCCCTCCGCGACCGGAACTCCTTGGGACAATCGGACGCCGCCACCACGATCGCCCAGTCGATGATTTCGAATATATCCGAATTCGCCGTCCGAAAATACTCTCTCCAGTAATCTAATGACCCGGACTTCATCCTTCCCGACCGGATACGAAACTTATCGGGTTCAATTCTCTTCCCTTTTCCTTTCCTTCTCTTCACAAAACGATGAGAATATTCATCAAAACCAATCGGTGACTAAATTAAAAAAATCCAATTAATTTTTTTCCTTTTTCTGGGTTATTTGTTTTGTTACGTCAAGAGATAGAGACGACGATCGAGAAGAAAAGAAATGCGGAGTTGAGGTTGGGAGGGAATTTATTTTCTCTCGAAATGACGGAAAAAGGTTTTCCGGGAAAGGGAAAAATGGAGAGAGAGAATAATTCTCCGGGGAAATAGTCTAGAGAAGACAAGTGAAGAGAATCGGGTAACAGAAAAAGGAAAGGGAATAAATATACGTATCGGTAATTGATTGATTGAGGAGAGATTTTTTGGGTTCTTTCTCTATCACTAGCATAAATTTTCTTTTGGTTTCTGTTGTGTGTGTGTGTGGTTTTCAGAGAGAAAAAACCAGGTGCTGTGAGGAAGAAGGCAGAGAGTTTTGTTGGTGTTTTTTAGCCAACGTAAGCCACTCGCCTTGAAACCTCTACGCTAAAATTAAATAAAATAAAATTATAATTATAATTATAATAAAAAGGTTGCTTCAACTGTTTGGTGAGGTTGAGGAGGTTCCTATCTGTCTCTTTCTCTTTATTTTATTTTATTTTATTTTTCTTTCCCTCTTTTTCACTTGATCCCTTTCTATCTTGAATGAGAATTTTTTTGATAAGGGTGTTTTCTTTTTTATTTTTGTGAGCATGCTTTCATTTGTTTGTTTGTGTTGGTTAATGTTTTATTATTATATATTTTGTGTTGAAAGTATTTCTTTTTTATTATTTTATTTGTTTTTATTAGATGTTAAATTTATATTCTCTTTTAATTTGATCGGATACAATTATTTTTTATTTTATTTTAAAATTATTAAATTTTGATGATTATCGAAATATAAATTTATATCACTCATCAAATTATTTGATATTTGAAACTAATTTACGTCGATATAAGCATTAGTATAGACTTACAATCTAGTGATTAAACATAATTTGTCCTCGGTCAAAAAAAATTATCATCCAAATAGATTTAAAACCAAAGTTAACTCAATTTTTTTGTAAAATTATTGATTTATTGGTTTCAATATTTTGTTAACATTTAACATCTAATATGTTTAAGGATGTTTAGCGAATATTAAAAATATTTATTATTTTATTTAAATATGTATTTTTAAAATAACAAAGACTTTTGGGAAAAGGACGAAGAAAAAGGCCTTTTTAGAGTAGAATGGACAAACTACTTTAACCGGCTTTCCATTATCTGGTCAGTTTGGCTTCTTATCGATTTACGCGCTGCTGCGACATGTCGTTCGGGATCATGTCTTAGTTAGCTTTTAGCAGCAAATAGTAACACATCGGAGTCAACTCAGCGAGTCGTGTTTACACAACAAAACTAACATGACCCGCCATGTGTTAAAAGAACAGGTGGGTAAGATTTCGACACTCAAGAAAATCAACGGTAGTGATCGATGTGTTACTAGTTCGACTACACGTGTCAGATTGGGTGAGTGAGAGCTGTGTGACTGACAAGAGAGTTGCGACTTTTACCCACGGTTGGGCTGATTCACGGTTACCTGGATTGGTTGGTTTACCGGTTTTTCTATTCGGACATAAAAATATTTATTGGTTGGTAACATGACTATTTGACTTACACAATTGGAAAGCTGACTTTCTAACTTTGAATTTAATGTCAAATTGAAAGTCGTTTGGTAATAGCTAATTTAATTTGAATACTATTATTTTATTTAGAGAATGAAATCGATTATTATTAAATCAACTTTTACCCATAAAAACAATGGGAAAATTGCACAAAAATATAAGAAAAGTATGAATCTTATAAATTTAACAACATGTAAAATTATTTTATGAATAAAAATATGCTAAAATTAGTATTTCAGAAATATTTTAATTTGACTATTTTTTTTAATGTACATCAGAAAATTGATCTTGTATTGATCAAACGGTAAAAAATTAAACCAAGTGCAAAATGAGTATAATATTAATAAATATATACAAAACGAAAACAATAATTAAATCAGCTTTTACCCCATAAAACAATTGCTCATTTTACTCTTCCAACAAATATAAGTTTGTGATGTTTTTCGTTCTAAATTATAGAAAAAAGTGGTTTATGTAATATTTCACATATTACCATTGTTAATTTTAGAAGAAATTATATTGTACACTTAAAAAAATTAATTACACTTTGAAATAGTTTCATTCTTGGGAAGATAGTCAACTTTCCCAGACTCTTTTTTTTTTTGGAAAATAATTCTTTACATTCCAATTCCTTTTTCCCTCTTTTTTCATGAATGATTTTTCTCTGACTATTTCTTCACTTATGCTAAGTACTTTTTTCAGATTTAATTTTTTTTTTGGTTATATATGGTTTTCCTCTTGCTTTTTCTTTTATTTTGATTCTTATTTAGTTTACTTTTGGTTTTAAATTGTTATTTTAGTTGATTTTCATTTTGTCTTTCTTGTACGTATCTTTTTTTTTTTTGTATCTAGAGAAAATGACAACTGAAAAAAAATCACATAAAAACCGAATAAAACCATTATGCACGACACTTTAGCATATTTCTGTAATTTTAAACTTTTCGAAGTACAAGCCCTTAATTTTACTCTACTATTATTGCATTCTTGTTTATAAAACCAAAGAAATGTAAGGCACTTGAGCGTTTTCAAAGGTGTTTTGGGAAAAATATTCCAAAATTAATGCATTTGCATTTTTTAAATTTGAATTAGTGCATTTACTTTATCAATTATAATTTCTTAATTTATGTGAGAAATTGAACAAGTCTAATATTAATTTCTTAATATTGTTCGTTGCAAACTTTTTGTAAAAATACCAAATTTATAAAGTCTCCAAAAATTATCAAAAATTTATTTATCATTTTCAAAAAAATAGTCTTCAAATGTCTCTAAAGTCTCTATATGATATTTTTTAAAATAAATTTAAGTGTATTGTATTTGTTAAAATAAAAATTATATTTATATATTTATTAAATATATCTAGTATAATTAAATCAATAAATTTTGAGCATAAGGTGTGGGCCCATCTGTTTCACGACCAATGACCCAGATAACTTTTTTATTTATTTGGTTTGCCCTTTATGTAGTATGAACTGGCGGGACTATTTTTGACATTATCTTTGATTTTCACTATATATTTTTTTATTTTTTAAAATCCATTTAAAATTAATTTTTGAAATTGATCTTTGCACTATCAGTTTATATGTCCATGCATTTTAAGCTGAACTAAATAACAACAGTAGCATAAAAAAGCATGTTAATTCTGAAGTGTTAATGTGTTCAACGAAATAAAAACAGTAGCTTTTATGGCACATTTGGAGATGTTAATACATGATAATTGCTCACTCAGATGTATATGTAGAAGCTAACTCATTAAGTTATGTTATTTGAGCAATTTAATTGTCACGTTTCATTTTTTATTTAATAATAGAAATTTTCAGCTATATAATTTCACCTCGAAAATAAGAAATCACATTTTTTTTTAAAAATAATTATATTATTGTGGGTCATATCTCTTAAAAATTACGTGTTAGGTCTATCCATTAAAGTATTATCCGTTTTGAACTTCTCCGTTATAGACTTGAACCCTTACAAATTTGTTTATAAAAAGACGTATCAATAAATTAAAGAAGAAAAATATTTATAAATGATTTTTAATTTTGATTTATAAATAATATAAGAACATAACAGTACATATATAAATAAATGAATATCTATCTTTGGTGAATTATGCAGAAAGATATTGCAGATGAATAGATAATATAAGGGAAAAAAAAGTTGGAATAGGTCATTAATAGAAATATTCTGGAAGATAAACTCAAAACAAAGCCCCCTATTGAGAATACAATACCCTTAATTGTTTTTTAATCCCTAGTTTATCCATTCATGAACTATTTCTTTAATTGCTCCCTGCCCAGCTGCTTGAAGGTATTTTTTTGTCAAGTGTGTTATACTATCTGTGAAGCATTGTATTGGCGCCCACAACAAAATTTGGCACAACGAGGATAAGGATATGGTCCGACACGCGGTGGAATTTTACTGGCGTAAGAGTACGACACGCCGCGTAGGAAAGTCGCACCAAAAGGACTCCTTTCTCTTCATTTTTGCCCACCATTTCACGTGTGCCGCCCCCTCCACCCCTCTTCCGCGCCCGCGCGCTCTCTCTCTCTCTCTTCTTTCAATGTTGTTTTGTTCACTACCGTGTGCTGTCTTTTTGAGACAGTTTTTGCCTGTTAACAATATTTCCGATGCTTTAAATTTGTAAAATATATAAATAATTGTGAGTATTTTTAGATAAATAAAAAAATGATAAATAGATTGTATGATAAAAGAATAATATGGTCTTTTAGAAATAAATTATTTTAAAATAAATCAAATGTACTTTGATGGGACCTAAAAAATAAATCATCAATTACAATTCAAACCGTAACAGAAAAAATTATGATCATCATCAATGAGAAATGTTATAGAAATTACTACTCATTAAGATACAATATTATAAATAGTGGAGATGACAACTTGAGAAGAGATATTCTAATCTTCACACATGCCAATACTCTGCTAAAATTGATACTAACTTGAGCTTCAGAGGTTCTCCGGGGAGCATCCCGACCTCACAATTTCTTGTGCTTTCAGGTCTTAAGGTGACGTTCATGATTCCCAAGTGTTCGATTTTTCTTCATTATTGTTGTTTAAGTTTTGAGGCAACAACAATTGGCGTTGTCTGTGAGAATTTGAACGAAAAACCTTGTTCGTCGACGATCGAGAAGAAGTACATCAACATCACCTACAACACTCACCATGATGCAAACGCATTCGAATCATGCTGGTCATCCCGAGGAGGATGCGACGAGAGTAGGTGCTAGAGTGGGAGCCTGAGGAACTGCCATCTCTACCATTCCACTCACATACTATGAAGCGCTTAGGAAGCAGAACAAGGAGAACCAGAAGGCTTTGGTAGAGATGGCAACCTTGCTCCAATAGCTTCTTCCTCAGGCTCAACTCCCACCCACGTTGTGCACTTATGCCCAAAATGCTCAAAGTGGGGGAGTTTTGAAGGGAGTGATGTCATGCAACAAAGTCATCACCAACACACACAAGTGCTTGAGTAGCTAAATCCTCCACCTCGCCATAAACGCCACGATGTTTCTATTCCTGTTCCTGATGCTCGGGTTGAGGCTATGAGAGAAAAATACCAGGAGGTTGTGGAAGGTGCGTGTAGAGTGTTGGAGAATTTTCTCGGGATGCATTAGTTGAGTTTGGAAAGCGGAAGTGAGTTGAAGTGAGAGAGAAAACAACACCAAGAATTTAGAGTGGTTTGACCAACCATGCCTATGTCCACTACCTAAGTCTCACTTAGGATTTTCACTATGTCGAAGATTGATTCCTGCTCAATCCAACAAAGCCTTTCATCAAGGTTGATTGCGGCTCACACCTCTAAAGCCAACAAGGTTGATTATGGCTCACACTTGTAAAGCCAACAAGGTTGATTACAGCTCACACCTCTAAAGCCTAGACAAGGTTCATTCCAGCTCATACCTCTAAAGCCTCACAATGTTGTATCAATAAATGAGAAATTAAATGCTTTGATGATTGGTAGTTGTAAGAATTCAATGCCCAGATGTTTTGTTAGTTGTTTCTGGCCTCCCAAGCATGTATTTATACTTATCTCTTGATTTCAGATCGTTGTGGGATGTATTGTAGC
>CAODLS013209229.1:0-14948 GCA_948243855.1 Flueggea neowawraea | reverse complement strand
GGGTCCTTCGATTCAGATTCCAAGCGAGTGAAACGACAGCTTCAGACACATAGGCTGTGTCTTTCTACTTATATAGTTTTTACTGTGTCGGGATATGACATGAAATCTGACTAATAATTATTTGGCTAATTATTAACCGGATGTATGTGGTTTGTAATAACCAACGTTTTACTCTGTTAATATATATTGGTATATATATATATATTTTCTGAAAATATGAAAATCTGTTCTGCATGACTGTCTGTTATATTATTGTAAATAATATATTCTAATACGAGACTCTTAGTTACGGGGTACATAGCCTTTGTTATATCAATGCTCTATGAAGACCCTAGTTGTTGGGGTAAAGGAGTATCCGTGTATCCTGCCAGATACATGATCTGTTCTGTCTAGTGGCGAGTCCACAATACCATTATGTATATTCTGTTCTACTCCCATATTATGACTCGGTTATATATATATATATATAGTCTAATACTGTCTGCGTGCATGCTGTCTGCTCTATATGCAAACGTTTTGGTAAACATTTTTTGAAAGCTATTACATACGTAGTGTGTATATATATTATATTGGTATATACGTGTGCGGTATCTTTGAATAGTTTTCAAAACTGTCTTTATGAGATACGTATGAGGCAATCTGGAGTGTTATTTCCTCACTAGGCCCTGACCCCCATTTTATTTCTGTCTATCTTCTTTTCCTATCTTACAGATAGATTTTGACGCTTTGCATCTATTTGGCATCCCGTCACTAGTGAGGCATTCTTTGCTATTTAGTGAGTGCCCTCGTTCGGGCTCTACTTTTGTATTTTGTGGTTAGAGCTCCACACCGGGTTTTTGTAAGGATGATGGGCTATAGTTTTGTATTTTAGATTTTGAATTCGTATTTTATTGAATAAATGTTTTAATAAATGATTGCCTAGGTAGAATATTTGTATCTCCGAAGCTTGTGCAAGATGAGATGGGCTTCCATAGGCAGTTTACCTTATACACCGGTCACCAGCCTGACTTGGGTCGTGACAAAGGTGGTATCAAATAGTTATTTTTTGTATTGTCTGGGTCGGTATGGAGCATATGTATCTTTGATCGAGTTAGTTGATTTGCTTTTGTATATCCCTTGATCTCTGATATGGTACTGTGACAAACATTTTCATTTTGATATCTGTATCAATGTCTATCTATCTATTACCTGTAGCGATAGATTGTCGTGGATGTGGTCGTGGTTGACCCAGGTGAGTGCCTGACAAGGCTGTCGCTCAGTCTATAGTGGATCCACATCATTCACATAGCACATCAAAAGTTGTAGCGCCAGCACCTCAGCAGCAGCTCCAGCTTCAGCAACTTTTTCCCGCTCAGCTGGAGATGGTTCAACAGATGACTCGAGTTTTGGACCGTCTAAAGAGAGTTCAGCTAGGTCAGGTGGCTGGAGATTAGCCAGTTCATCCAGCAGGAGCAGCACCAGTTCAGCTTGAGGTGCCATATGTTCAACAGCCTCAGCATAAGGAAGTTACAGTAGTTGCTATGGTGGTTGCACCTCGGGGCAAAGAGCAGGATCTGTTGGATAGATTCATGAAGCTCAAGCCACCCAAATTTTTAGGTGGGATGGGAGAGGATCCGTATGACTTCTTTCTTGAGGTGGATCATTGCTTTGAGGCTAGAGGAATTACTGATCATGCTAGTAGGGTCAGACTCGCTGCGTTCCTTTTGAATGGTCGGGCAGCGAGATGGTGGAGAAGCCTTGAGGCTCGAGAGGGTTTCAGTTGGGCTCGATTCAATAAGGAGCTTATTTTTTCTATTCTTCGTCATAGTATCTGGGATAGGAAGGTGAGATGGTGGAGGAGCCTTGAGGCTCAAGAGGGTTTCAGGTAGGAAGGCAAATGACTTCAACAATTTTCGTCAGAGAGCTGGTATGTCGGTGATGGAGTATGAGGAGACATTTAAGGACTTGAGTATGCACCTCCAGCGAGTCAGGGAGAGGAGGCCTTCGCTAGGAAGTTTCTAGATAGGTTGCGTCCCACTATTGGCAGGATAGTGGCGACCCAAGAGCTATATACCATTAGGCAAATTGCAGAGGCTGCTAGAGAGATGGAGTATATAGATGAGAGACACTCGAAGGAGCCCTAGAAGGCGAAGACTGAGGGTAATTTTGGAGGCCAACAGGGCCAGAGGAACCGACATTCATTTGGAGGACAGGGGCCCAGTTAGAGCACTCATAGTCTTAGTGTAGCGCAGCCAGCTGGGCAGAGTGGAGGACAAAGCTCAGGGAGCTTGATTCCATAGTGTGTGATCTGTAAAAAGAGGCATCTTGAGGTATGCAAAAGGGCGACAAGAAACTGTTTCTACTGTAGACAGCCGTGGTAAAAGATAACAGAGTGTCCAACGAAGCTGGGTACATGGACTCAGGATGGTCAGGCTACAGTAGGAGGTTCAGGTGCAGTCAATACAGGTGCTGGTAGGATAGCAGATAAGGGTTATGGGAGTCGCATTCAAGCTGATCAGTGCAGTGGCCATGGTCAGGCAGCTCATAGTAGTGCTCATGCAAAATGGCAGACATAAGTATATAATCTCACCTGTTAGGAGTCGTACACCTCCAATGATGTAGTTACTGGTATGCTCTCTATTTCTGGTACTTCAACATATGTATTGTTTGACACGGGTGCATCTTATTCATTCATTACTCCATATTTTATTGAGCGTGCTGGGTTAGTGTTGCGTCCATTGGACAAGTTGTTAGAGGTTTCATCCTCTCTGGGTAGTAGCATGATGACATACTCTGGGGTTTGGGAGTGTGATCTCTTTTGGTGGGCATGATTTGGTAGCCGACCTCATCTTATTGTATGTAGGGGAGTTTAATGTCATACTAGGTATTGACTGGCTCTCTGATTGGTATGCTATGTTATATTGCTTTGCCAAGAAAGTGTGTTTTCGACTGCCTCGTCAGGCTGAGTTTTGCTACTAGGGTGAGCGAGACAGTGTTGTGCAGAGTATGTGTCAGCCGTGAGAGCTGAGAGAATGATCCGCCGGGGTTGTGAGGCAAACTTAGATTCTGTGCTAACTGAGCCTGAGGGATTAGAGTTGAGAGTAGGTGATGTACCGGTGGTTCACGAGTTTCTTGATGTATTTTTAGAGGAGTTACAGGGACTTTTGCATGGGGAGATTGAGTTTTCCATAGAGGTACAACCTAGTATTGATCCGATATCGATTCCACCGTATCGAATGGCACCAGCAGAGCTGAAGGAGTTAGGGACTCAGCTGATAGAGTTGTTGGACAAGGAATTTGTTCGGTCGAGCGTTT
This sequence comes from Flueggea neowawraea, assembly GCA_948243855.1. NCBI lineage: Eukaryota > Viridiplantae > Streptophyta > Magnoliopsida > Malpighiales > Phyllanthaceae > Flueggea > Flueggea neowawraea. The sequence continues at coordinate 11,654 of CAODLS013209229.1, read as the reverse complement.
CACCTTGGGGTGTGCCAGTCTTGTTTGTAAAGTAGAAGGATAGGAGTCTTCGTATGTGCATTGACTACCGTCAGTTGAACAAGGTAATAGTGAAGAATCGATATCCATTTCCAAGGATAGATGATCTATTTGACCAGTTGCAGGATGCACAATGATTTTCTAAGATTGACTTGAGGTCGGGATATCACCAGTTGATGATTCAAGGTGAGGGCATTTCGAAGACGACGTTTTGAACTAGATATGGTCACTATGAGTTTTTAGTGATGTCATTCAGTCTGACGAATGCTCTCGTAACATTTATGGATTTGATGAACATGGTGTTCAGACCGTACCTAGATCATTTCATCATTATCTTCATTAATGAAATATTGATTTACTCAAGGAGTAGGGAGGAGCATGAGGACCATTTGTGGTCAATGTTGCAGAATTTGTGAGAACATCAGCTTTACACTAAGTTCTAGAAGTGTGAATTTTGGCTCAAGCAGGTAGCGTTTCTTGGACACGTGGTGTCGAGAAAGGGTATTTTGGTAGATCCCAATAACGTGAAGGTTGTACTCCAATAGGAGAGACCTAAGACCGCTATGGAGATTCAAAGTTTTATTGGCTTGGCCGAGTATTACAAGAGGTTTACCCAAGATTTCTCGAGGATTGCAGCTCCTATGACTTGATTGATGCAAAAGGGAGTCAAATTTGTTTGGTTTGATAGATGTGAAGATAGTTTCCAGAAATTGAAGAAGTGTTTGACCAGTGTGACAGTGTTGGTGTTACCATCAGGTTTTGGAGGCTTTGCGGTGTATTACGATGCATCAAGAGTTGACCTAGGTTGTATGTTGATGCAACATGGCAAAGTGATCGCTTATGAATCAAGACAGCTTGAGAGGCACGAACAGAACTACCCGACGCATGATCTAAAGTTAGCAGCAGTGGCGCACTCAAGATCTGGAGGCATTATTTGTACGGAGAGACTTTTGAGATCTTCACAGATCATAAGAGTTTAAAGTACATCTTTGGGCAACGAGACATGAATCTAAGGCTGAGACGTTGGCTAGAGTTGTTGAATGATTATGATTGCACTATATTATATCATCTTGGCAAGGCTATTATTGTTGCATATTCTCTGAGTCGAAAGTTGCTGGGTAGCTTAGCTCATATCTCCATTGAGAGACAACTTGCAGTGTCTGAGTGGCAGCGTCTGATGGAATCCGGAGTTGAGTTACAGTTTGATGACTCAGGAGCGTTGTTGGGTCATATCGAGGCGAGGCTTGTTCTGTTGGACCGTATTAGAGAGGTTCAGAAGGAGGATCCTGAGATTTTGAGTTTGATGGAGAAGGTTAAATGCTCTGAGGTGCTAGGATTTAGCATTAATGACTTTGGAGTCCTTTGGTTTGGACTGAGATTGTGCGTACCATCTTTAGGTGAGCTATGCGAGGAGATTATGATGGAGGGTCATAGTTCCATATATTCTATACACCTAGGATATATTAAGATGTATTGGGACCTTTGAGAATCCTATTGGTGGCCAAGATGAAGAAGGACATCAGTGAGTTTGTTAGTCGGTGTTTGACCTGTTAACAGGTTAAGTTTGAGCACCAACAACCTTCTGGATTGCTACAACAGATGTCACTTCTAGATTGGAAATGAGATCACATCACGATGGATTTTGTAGTGGTACTATCGAGGGTGTCTACTGTGTATGAATCCATTTGGGTGTTTGTTGACCGTTTGACAAAGTCAACACATTTTCTTCCTGTCAAGATGACATATGAATCAGTACGCTTAACGAAGATGTATATTGATAGGATTGTATTTCTGTCTGGTGTGCCAGTCTCTATAGTGTCGAACAGAGGACCTCAATTCATATCGCAGTTTTGGCGTAAACTACAGGAGGAGTTGGGTACTCGATTGGATTTCAGAACAGCTTTCTATCCGCAAACTGATGGTCAGTCTGAACAGACAATTCAGACATTAGAGGATATGTTGAGAGCATGTGTTGTAGATTTTGTTGGGAGTTGGAATTCCCATTTGCCTTTGATAGAGTTTGCGTACAATAACTCGTACCATTTGAGTATCGGGATGGCACCATATGAGGCGTTGTATGGCAAAAAGCGTAGATCTCTGTTATGTTGGGCCAAAACTGGTAGAGAGAGCCGTTGAGACCAGATCTTATTTTAGAGACTACTGAAAAAGTCAGGCTGATCTAGCAGGCTGATCCAGACCTTTGAGAAAGTCGTCAAAAGAGTTATACTGATCCGAAGCGTAAACATCTGGAGTTTGTAGTTGGAGACCATGTATTTCTCAAAGTATCACCGATAAATGGCGTGATGAGATTTAGGAAGAAGGGCAAGTTGAGCCCGAGGTACATTGGTCCTTTTGAGATCATCGGTCTTGTTGGATCTATGGCATATGAGTTGGCACTACCGCCTCAGTTCGCCTTTGTTCACCCAATGTTCCATATATCCCTTTTGAGGAAGTATATTTATGATCCGTCTTATATTCCGTTGAGGATCGTTGACCTTCAGGTCAAGAAACTCCGGAATAAGGAAATAGTTTCGGTGAAGGTGATTTAAAGGCACCATTCAGTTGAGGAGGCCACTTGGGAGGCCAATGATGAGATGCAACATATATATCTGCAGTTGTTTGATTCTGTAGACTCTTAGGTTGGTACCTTTTTTCCTGTTTGTGCATTTTGTTCTGTCTCTGTTCATGTACGTGTAGCATTTCTGTCTTTGTATCAGTCTCTGCATTTGTCTCTGCATACTCTGGCATCATTTTCTGCATACCTGAATTCGAGTGAGTTAGAAGGGTCTGAGAGTCATCGCTCGATATTCTATGATCTATTAGTTGATTTGGAGATCTAGGTTCGATCCTAGCATAGATTTGGCTGTCTGGAAATTTGAGGATGAGTTTCTTTTTAAGGGGGAGTATGTAATATCCCGTCGGATTTCGATATAGTTATCTATAGCTTTCGGTTCCGCTCTGAGTCTATCTCGATCGATTAGAGTATTGAGTGGGTGACTTATGGTGTTGTGATGTGTTACTCGAGTAAGCTCTTGCTTGTTAATCTAGTGACATCTACCATGGATTATTCGAGTAAGCCATTTGGCCTTACTCGAGTGATTTGAGGCATGCATTACTCGAGTAAGCCATTTGGTTACTCAAGTAAGCCTTGTTTCTGGATGAACATGATGAACACCTAGGAATGCATTACTCTAGTATCCATTTGTGCTACTCAAGTAAGGGGTGTGTCACTCGAGTGAGATGGCATGTCACTAGAGTGAGATGTGCACCCAGTGCGTGAAACAATGTCGTTTGGGCAGGGGTCTATAAATACCCCCACCCGACTTCTTCTGCTTTATTCCATCATTTCTCACCCAAATCACTCCCATTTCATCTAGAAGCCATTTTAGTTGGATCTTGTTCCTTCCTAAACTTCTCTTGAGGTAAGATTACGTCTCTCTACCTCTCATTCTCTCATTTCATCTCATTTTGCATGATTTTCATTTTAGGGTTTTGAACAAATGCTTCTAGGTTCGGATGCAGGTTGTTTCTGTTAGAATGGGTGTTAATGGTTGCGATTTTGGGACTTTAGGAGTCTATTAACACATAATGTAGGTTTGGATTCACCTAAATTGAGCATGTTAGTGAATGGGCTCCAAACTCATTCGTTTTGGATCAATTTAGGGTGTTTCCGAGTTGTGTTAATGATTTTGACTCTAGATTTGAGTTCAGGGGCTTGAGTGGAGTCAATGTGGGTGTTAGGTATCGATTTCCATCGATGAAATTAAGATTTGTCAAGCTGGATATGATCTGGGCAGGGTCTTACTCGAGTAAGCAGATGGCTTACTTTAGAAAGCGATGAACACGGGTTACTCAAGTGAGCTCATCTGGCTTACTCGAGTAAGCCGTTGTTGGTATCACTCGAGTAAGCCATTTGGGTTACTCGAGTAAGCCATTTACTCGAGTGAGGCTTTGTTCCAAGGGACCAAATGTGTAATTTTACACACTTTTGTACATCTGAGTGTTGGGGATTAATTTGGAATTCTAACTACTTCGAGGACTAGTTAGCAATTCCAGAGTACTTTGAGGACTATTTACAACATAGTCCAGTCTCAGGGACTAAAACATAATTTTACATTGGTCGGGGACCAAACTATAATTTTATACGAACTTTGAATTTTGGGTTGCGAATGATGGTTTATCATTCGAAATAGAGTTTCAGCATCTTTGAGAGTCTACATCTGCATATGCATATCATTCATTCGGTACCTCAACAGTACCAATATCATTTTTTTGATATCTGTTATGGATGTATCCGTTCTAGTTTCCTGTTCCTACTAGCACGAATAGCCACCGAGTGGTGCCTAACTGGGTCCTTCGCTTCGGATTCCAGGCGAGTGAAATGACATCTTTAGACACATTGGCTGTCTTCCTACTTATATAGTTTTTGCTGTTTCGGGATATGACATGAAATCTGACTAATAATTATTTGACTAATTATTAACCGGGCGTATGTGGTTTGTAATAACCAACATTTTACTCTGTTAATATATATTGGTATATATATATATATGTTTTTTGAAAATATGAAAATCTGTTCTGCATGACTGTCTGTTATATTATTGTAAATAATATATTCTGATACGGGACACCTAGTTACGAAGTACGTAACCTTTGATATATCAATGCTCTGTGAAGACCCTAGTTGTCTGGGTAAAGGGGTAGTTGTGTATCCGGCCAGATACATGATTTGTTCTGTCTAGTGGCGAGTCCACAATACCATTCTGTACATTATGTTCTAGTCCCATATTATGACTCGGTTATATATATATATATAGTCTGATACTGTTTGCGTGCATGTTGTCTGTTCTGTATACGAACATTTTGGTAAATGTTTTCTAAAAGCTATTACATACGTAATGTGTATATATATTGTATCGGTATATACGTGTGCGGTATCTTTGAATGGCTTTCAAAACTGTCTTTGTGAGGCACGTATGAGGTAATCTGGAGTTCTATTTCCTCATTGGGCCCTGACCCCCATTTTATTTCTGTCTATCTTCTTTGTTGTCTTACAGATAGATTTTGACGCTCTGCATCTGTTCGACATCTCGTCACCAGTGAGACATTCTTTGCTATTCAGTGAGTGCCCTCGTTCGGGCTCTAATTTTGTATTTTGTAGTTAGAGCTTCATACCGGGTTTCTGTGAGGATACTGAGCTATAGTTTTGTATTTTGGATTTTAAATATATTATGGCGGTTTCATATTTATTTGATATTATTATATTATTACTATTTTCTTATATCGTATTTTATTGAATAAATTTTTTGATAAATGATTGTCTAGGTAGAATATCTATATCTCTGAGACTTATGCTAGATGAGATGGGCTTCCATAAACAAATCACCTTGTATGTCGGTTACCGACCAGGCTTAGGTCGTGACAAAATCAATGTCTCTTCCTTATTTCTTAAATTCTCTAATTTAAAATATCACCAATAACAGTGGTCATTCGATGCCAACTAAAGTCATCCACTTTAAAGAACCAATGTTCTCATCACCAATAGCTAAATCATTTATTCTCAGAAAATATATCAGCATCAAATTCTTGCAAAGATAAATCATCTGATATTTTTGTCACTCAAAGATACAGAACCTCTAACAAGGCTCCTTCAACCATTTTTTTTCTATCCAAATTATTTGGCAAAGCCTAATGTAACATGTCAGGACCCGTTTTCATACCATGATCGGCGTACGAGGCGAACCGTCTATAGGAGCCCGACCCATCTTGCACAAGCCTTAAAGTGCAGAATTACTACCCAAAGATTTAATTGTCAAAATGTATAAATGTTTGATTAAAACATTTATTTAATCAAAAACATATAAAATATAATCATAAGTGATATATGAAAATAAGTTGACAAATATATATCAAAATAAGGTAAATATACGACAATGGATAAAATCAAATAGTAATGTATCAAAATATAAAATGGCAATCCTAGTAACCCGACAGCATCCCGATGCGGAGCTCTAACATAAAAAAAAAAGAAGAGTTCGAACAAAAGGGCATCTCCAACCAAAAGACGTCTTACTGGTATCAAAGACGAGGTGTAGTTGCCGAAGCCAAAAATCTATAGACCTGAAAGATCAAGATCAAAAGTAGACAGAAAATAAAAGGGGGTCAAGCCCAGTGAAGAAAAACACTTCAGACTGCCTTATACGTGCCTCACAAAAACTGTTTTGAAAACAGTTCGAAAATACCATAAGCATGTATAAATAAGTATACATATATATATATATATATACATGCTATATATATAATAGCTTTTCGAAAACCATTTCGAAACCATTCATAAACAAAGCAACTAGCAGGCATGAAATCTTATCAAATCAGTTTTAGAGTCAAAACATATATCATGGATATAGGACTTAAGGACACCAAGTGATGTGAACTCCGCCACTAATCAATAGCAAATCATGTTTTGGATCAGAACACATGGCTACGGGCATCCATGGTAGCTGAGATTTCTTAATGCATTGGTATACCAAAGGATACTACTACCCCGTAGCACAAGTGTCCTACATCAGAAAACCAAAAACCATACTATTACATAGTATGAAAACCAAGTCATGCAATTCAACATCAAAATCAAAAGGAGGATATATAATAAATATATATCAGTTTCAAAATAGAGTATCTCTTATTAAAACACATAACCAGTTTATTAATTACAACCAATCCTCATATTAGTCCATTTTCAAAAATATGTTCAGCATATCAAAAACATACAATAGGAATTTCGAGACACAACCTATGTGTCTGAAGCTGTCATCCACTCACCTAGATGTCCAAAACAAAGTCGCCAATCAAGCACCACTAATCGGTGACTGATCTCGCTAGCAGGAACAAGAAGCGGAACAAATATATATCAAACAAATATATCAGAAACAAATTGAAATGTGGTACTATGGCAGTACCAAATGCTATGCAATGCAAATGCAAACTAGGGCCTTTTAAAAATCGAATGATATCCTATCATTCTTAATCCAAAATTCAAAATATACATAAAATTATAGTTTGGTCCCCGAACAATGTAAAATTATGTTTTAGTCCCCAAGACTTGAAAATTTCCAAAATAGTCCTCAAAGTATTATGGAATTACTAACTAGTTTTTTCAAGTAGTTAGAATTTCCAAATTAGTCCTCGATCTCTCAGATATTGCAAAATACGATAAATTACACTTTTGATCCATCAGGACCACGGCTTACTCGAGTAAACCAGAGGCTTACTAGAGTAACACCGGGAATGGCTTACTCGAGTAAGTCAAGTCCTTACTCGAGTAAGTCCCTTGCCCAGAATTTTCAAAACTCAACCAACTATAATTTAACAGATCAAAACTGTTACCTATCACCCACATTGGTCGATCTAAACCTTAGGAGCAAGAATCTATAATTCTTTCACAAAAAACAACTCAACATTTCCCACATTTTAATCAAATTTGAAACTAACCCTAGTTCTACCAAAAACTGATCAAATATCTTGATTCAAAGGTTGAATCATGTTCATTCAAGTCCCCAGTAACCTATTCTAACATTCCCTAACAATCATGCCAGCATAAATCATCAAAATCAACCCAAATTCAAAAACCCTAGCTCAACCTGTCACTCCCATGAATGCCTAACAAATCCATGTATTCAACAAAGAAATGGAAGCAAAAGAAGTAAAAGAAGGGGGATCTTACCTCAAGGAATTGTCTAGAACCAAGGAGAAGCAGTGGAAGAGGGAGAGAGATGAATTTCAGAGTGAATGGGGTGGTGTGAAGGAGTAAATGATGAAGAGAATTCGGGTGTGTCACGACCCAAACCGGACCGAGATCGGCGTGAAAAGGCAAACCAACTATAGGAGCCCGACCCGTCTCGCACAAGCCTCAAAGATCAGAACATTACCCAAAATGTTTAACTATTAATTAAAACGTTCAACGTAAATATTTATCATTTAAAATATAAGTAGTAAAATAAATCTCATAACTCAATAATAAATATATCCAAAAATATATCATGAGTATAAAATATCAAATACAAAAGGCAAACCCTACAGTATCCCGGTGTGGAGCTCTAACAAAAACAAAAGAAGAGCCTGAACAAAAGGGCATCACTAACCATATAGCCAATTTATTATTAGTCAATCATCAGATTAGTCCAATTTCAAATATGTGTCGTACACAACAAAGCATATACAGTTTCAAGACACATTCAAATGTGTCTGAAGCTGCTATTCACTCACCTGGAAGTCCAAGTGCAATCACCAGTCAAGCCTCACTCGATGACGGTTGTCTCACTTATAGGAACAAGAAGTTGAACATATACAACAACATATATCAAAATGCAGTACCGCGACAATACCAAATGCATGCTATGTAAATGTGAATGAGGACTCTCAAGTCACTAAAATCCATAAGCGAATGATAATCTATCACTATGGATCCAAAATTCAAAATTTACGTAAAATTACAGTTTTGTCTCCAACTAGTGTAAAATTATGTTTTAGTCGCCGATACTTGACCAATTTCAAAACAATCCCCAAGGTATTCTCAAATTACCTAGAGGTCATCCATAAGTCAGAATTCTCAAATTCACCCTAAATCTTACAAATTGCAAAACAATCCCTAAACTCCAAATATCAAGTCTAGTCCTCAAATTATACAAATTCACCAAAATTATAGTTTTGGTGTTTACGGCAGAAAATCTACACCAAAACGTCCCAAATCTCGAACCGACCAAAACCCAACGTTCTAAAATACCGACATTGCTTCCAATCACTTCCCTACACGTAGATCAAACACCAATTACACATAAAACATCCCAAACCGTCCAAAAATTCTCTAACAAATTCGGATTTCCTTGGATACCTAACCAAACAACTTCAATACTTCAAATCTCACCAAGATTCATGTTTTCCAAGTCTCCTATGCATAAATATAATAAGAGCAACCTCAAATCTAGCCTAGAACTCAAGCAAAATTGAACCCTAAGCCAAACAAACCCATTTTAGTTCAACCAAGCACCAAGCAAAACAAATGCATAAAATCAAAGCAAAATATAGATTAGAACTTGATTCTTACCTCAAGGATGCAAGGAGAATGAATGGAGATCAAAAGGAGATGAATTTGGGTGGTTTTAAAGTGAAGAAACGCGTTAAAAATGAAGAGGGACGAAGGAAGGGCTGGGTTGTGAGTTTATAAAGACAAACCAGTCAAAACACAACATTTTGGGGTTTTTAAACGGACGAAACGCACGTGACATATGAGAGACGCGCGTTACACACCCTCCAGGCTGATAGACGTGCGTTACACACCCTTCAGGCCGAGAGAGACACGTTACAAGGTGAGAGACGCGCGTCTCATGGCAGACAACCACAAAACACTTTGAACAACAGCCTCCCACGTAACCCATCGAAACACCAACTTTTGAGATGCTCATTTCACAGGCTGAAACCTCCTAAATTATTTCTCCTCCTCCTTTCACTAACTCCTAATGAATTTCCACAAGATCGATAAAGTTAATGCACTCCAAATCATCACCAAACATAAAAAAAAACATTGCTAACACCCAAACATTTTTCTATACATTCTAACTAGATCAAAACATGACGGAATGCTACAGGAATCCTAATCAAAATAGGCGGTGTATTACAGGTGGGGGTATTTAATAGTTCAATACATTAAAACTCACTGTTTTACCAAATATTAGTGTTGTCCCAGTACTTACTTGAGTAACTCTAAACATTACTTGAGTAAGTCTTGCTCTAGGGGAAATTCTGGCCCTGCTCACTGGAGTAACTCTTGGTCCAGGGAAAATTTTAGCCCCGCTCGCTCGAGTAACTCAAGAGTTACTCGAGTAAGTTCCATTTCCAAAAGACAATGAAGCACGATCTTACTCGAGCAAGACTAACTGTTACTTGAGTGATCAAACCTTTGATTACTCGAGTAAATCTACGTATTACTCGAGTAAATCGCATCCTAAGGGCTCAAAACAACACATTCAACCACGCTTACTCGAGTAACACTCCACTTACTCGAGTAACCAAATACATACTCAAATGACATTGAATTATCCAAACTCCACTGACATCTAGATAACATCCTTGAACACCAAAGGTTCAGATCGGAGACGAGTGGAATGCTAAAGAGTCCTGGTCAAAATGGGTGGGATATTACATAACAAGCGAAGTCGTGGCACCCAAATGAATGGAACGTTCATAAAAGAGTTCAGATATGCAGACACACCATTCAAAATGGATCCATTCCTTTGGATCAACATCAAACAAACGAGTCGTATATGCATGCCAAAATGCAAATAATCGCCACAGTACCCAAACAAAAGTCAAAGTATCGAAACGAATTCAGGGAACCAAAACAAATCCAGAGTTTTGGAACAAATTCAAAGGGCTTGTAGAGGCAAAATTAAACTGACTCGATTCAAACATTCCTATGCTCCACAACCGACCCCAACTTACGAAACCTAGGTCTCTGATATTACCTTTGTCACCACCCGCTTTTGGACCATGAATGGCGTACGAGACGAATCGTCTAAGAGAGCCCGGCCTGTCTCACACAAGCCTCAAAGATACAAACATATTACTACCCCAAATCGTTTATTAATTAGTTTAGTAAACATGATACACAAAAGATTTATTTTATAATTAAAATGAAATATATTTATCTGTAACAAAATAAATGTAATAGTATTTTTATAAATAAATTTGGTGACCAAAGTACTTAAATACAACCATAACTCACATATATCTAGTGTGGAGCATCTAACAAAAACAAATAAACCAGGACCCGATTTGTAATATCTTGTACTTTCCGATTATGATCCCTATAGTTTTTGAATATGACATGGAGGACTTTTGGGAATACCAGTGGATGGTGTATAATGCTTATGATGAAATCATGTTAGGTTTGATGTTGTTAAGTGTTGGAAATGATCCAGGACGAGTTCGGTAACAAGAGAAGTCAAGAAAGGAGAAATCAGGCATTTAGGCTAACGTACGTAAGGCACTATTTTTGCAGCATACGTGTTTTCAATGATTGACGTATGTGTGCTGGGTTCCATGATTATTCACGTACGTGAGATGAATATTGACTTACATGAGGTCGGGCCTGGTGCGTCCAGAATTGATTTTGAGCCCCGATAACATACGTTATATGTCCATACACGTACGTGAGACATAGAGTGACGTACGTGAGGTGTGTTTCAGACGCCTTTAAAGCATTCAACAAACCCGACATTCTCATTTACAACTCTTCTCAATCACTCAAAACTCTCTCAAATCATCTAGGATTTCAAAGCTTGGTTCGTCCATCATCCATAACCATTTTAAAAGGTAAGATTACATCTATTTCTTGGATTTAACATCTCTTTTATGCATTAATCCATAAAATCCATTTTGGCAAAATGGGTCTAGGGTTCAGATTTTTGAATGATTCTGAGTTAATGGATGTTAAAGGTTGTTAAATTAGAGTTCATTGAGGTTAAAGGAACATGTTTCAAGCATTGAATCTATAGATTTGATGAGTTATTGTGTTGGCTAAGCTTTGGTATGGATTTTGGCAATTTGAGGAAAATTTGTTGATTGTTTGTGAAATCTAA
>CAODLS013208264.1:0-10960 GCA_948243855.1 Flueggea neowawraea | reverse complement strand
GTAAGTGTGCCTCTTTCACCAACTGGCTTTGCCTGCTCGAGCATAAAAATTATGGGTTGCTCGCAAGGATTTGATGGTATGGGGCGGGTATTGAACGTAAATGGTCCATTGGCCCAACTGCGCCATGTCTTGAATGTCTGAAACGGTGTCTGCAAATCCTTGGCTGGCAATAAAGAAGAATAAAGCTGAATGGTGTAGCCCCATGCTATTGATATTGACCACTTGCGCTTGTAGTCATGGCAAAATGTTTGCTGAAGAATTCGGGGTGGGTCGATCCTGTACGCATCATGAAGGGACTTGACTGAATCAATTCGGTTGCGGGTAGGAAACAAAGGATCCAAATAGTCAAGGTGATGGAGGGATACAAGAGGAGCTCGTGGGTGTGCTGCCAATAGCCCATATGGGTTTCCTCTAATATCAAACTGCATGAAACAAGATGATTTTAAAGTTATAAAAAAGGAGGGCAATAAAACTCTGCAGAACATACTTTCTTCACAAAGAATTAAAGAAAACCCTCATTTTTTTTTCATGGCTGATCCAACAGTTTCACTTGAATTTCAACTACTACAACTTGACTTTTTCAATTTTTATCTCTTAAATAGTTCAAGAAACTGTCCTGTAAAAGAATTAAGCATGCCTTTAAACAGGATTTTTAGCACCAAACACAGATGGACATCTGATCTAAAGGGTTTCATGTAAACAGTAGAACGCAATACTCCTATTTTGGCTTGGAATAAATCAAAATTCATTGCCTCATTCACTTCAAAAGGTGAGAACGAAAATTATAATGAAGCAGGAAAAGAAGTTACAATTTCAAAACTTACCTATTAACAGAAGGCCCCCAGTGACATGGAAAAATGGAAAAAGTATTGGGACACTTTCATATGACGAAATCTCAGACAGTACTTTTGTCACACTCTAAAGACTATTTGGTTGTTCACATTTCTTTTACATATTGCAAAGCAAACATACCAACGTCCAAACACCACGTGGCAAGCATAGATAGAGCAAAATACATTATTTCTAGGTGAACCACCCAAAGAAGCTTTACCCTTGTGGATCTCAACAGCAGCAACGAAGCACCGTTCGTTGAAAAATAAAATGGGTTTTAGAAGGCAACGTTTACAAAAAAGACAATACAGGCTTTAATTTTGTCGCCCCCTCTTGGACCCCAAGACATATTTTCTTGTTATGAAAGGACAAGACAAAATAGTGGAGAGAATTGATGACAATGGTGGTACACTTCCATTTCTATTAAGAATTGTTCCTGCTATTTTAAACCATAAAAGTTGTCCCAAGTTTTAACTTGATGACATTCTTGCTCGCTCCACTCATCCTTACAGATTAAGAATTGTAGGCGATGACAACAAGGTCATGGACATAGAACCACTCTTACAGATTATGAAATTTTCATACTCAAATTATAAAAATACATTTAAGAGTGAATGTGTATTAAATTAGCAGCAATTCTATGATCTAAATTGGATAAAACTTGACCACTAAAACCACAAAACATTCAGCCTTACAGATAACCAAAGATAGGGGCAAATGGAGTAGGACATTTGTAGCACAATGAGTATATCTTCTCTATATGTAAAGAGATCCTAGAAACCAAATTATCATCGCCATGACCGTCAGTTGCATGTGCTTAGTAAAGTTCTATTGAATCCTATATGGACCACTATGGTCCTGAAACTTTAACTTGCCAAAATGATTGTCTAAATTCACACCCAACAATCACTGCACCAAACATTCCGTTTTTGCCATGAGTAGACCGAAAATATGGGCAAAAATTACCAACAAAAACAGTGTGATACATAATTTACCTTCCAACCTTTAAAAATGCAAAAGAGCATGATAACACGTGGCACATGCCCACGAACCTATCAAGACAACCGTCAAACACGGTTCAATTCCAACCAGATAATACACACTCATTATGAAACCTTTGACTAACCAAACAAAATGCCACGTTGCCCGTTCATGTTTGGTTTCACCAATTTGTTTGATTTATTTCCTTTTTTTTAGCCAAAAAGGCCAGCACCTAGTTAAGTATGTTTGATTTATTTCTTTAAAAACAAAAAGTTAAATTAAGTCGAACTAAAACCAATAAATGAAAGCCACGTACCTGGTGGAACCCACGTTCCCTGGTCAGCCCTACACCGATCTCACTCAAGCATGCCCAGATCCTCTGATCAGAGCCGTAGAAGTAGAAGTAACGATCAAGACAACCGTCCAATAATTTGACCAAGCTCTCCGCCAGGGGATAACTAATAGCAAACCCGCCTCCACCAAACGCCATGTCGTATGAGTGTAACACATCTTGTTCCACACTCTCCGAGTTCCCTCCGATGTACCACATCCTGCTATGATCATACTTCGCTAACACCGAAACCAAGTTCTCAGTGAAATACACCGTATCATCATCTCCCATCACGAACCACCTCACCTTGCCGCGCGTCGACCCCACCCGGAAACTGTCGCTTATAATCCTTGCTATCCTCACCGCCGACCTCGAGCTCGAGTACCTGAACTGCGTCCACTCAGGCGACGAGATCCTGTACTGTGGTGCAGGAATTTTTTCGGCGAGGGTTTTTTCTGCCGGAGCCTCGTCTAGCCATACGTAACCGCGCGTGAGGTTGGGGTTCCACCAGATAGAGCTGTATCGCCTGCGATCCTGCCACGTGGGGGCTGACCCACCGATGCCGAAGAGGATGTGAGAGATGTTTGTTGGAGAGGAGCCCGAGTCGCGTGCGGTTTGGTTCGGGTTGGTGGGGAAACGGAGCCAGTGAGTTCGGGTTTGGCGCGTGGCGAAGGCGGTGTAGAGGGCGAGTGAGATGGAGAACAAGAGGCAGAGGAGGAGAGATATTCTCGCGAGATAAGAGAATATCTCGCACGGTTTATCGGAGAGAGATGCGAGGTTTAATTTAAGCTTCTTTTTGACCGGTTCGTGAATCGGTTGCAACCTGGCCTGACTCATCCCCTCTTCTATTTTCTCTCCGGTTCTGTTGGAAATATTTTGCAGCCCCTGAAGAAGTTTTAATTACGGACACCGCCTGCCACTTCTGAAAACCTTGTCATTTATGCCCTTGAAAACAGATTCTTAATTTAACGAATCTGTTCCAGAAATCCAGGAGAGTGTTCAGTTACGCCCCTGCTCCATCGAAATTGAACGACAACAACGTAAAATAGAGACCAACCATAATCCTTGAAAAAATAAATAAGAAGATGAACCCAACAATTTTGAAGAATAAAAAATCGAATACCTTGAGAATTTCTAATTTCTGAAACTGACCATCATGGCTGATAATCTTATCATATGAACCCGAACGTGTATCTTAATAAGAAACCCAAAAAGCACAATCACTGTAATAGCGTTCTCCGTTCTGAGGGGACTTGCAGGGCTTATCGGCAAGAAAGGAGCAATGGTGGCAAAGCTTATAACTTGAGGGGAATTTTGAAGTTAGTGGGTCTTATAAAGAAAAATGGTATGGAAAACGATGGGAAGGATATTTGAGAGAATGATTACGAGGTTAGGTTTTGTTTAGTTGCAATGGTGAAGGAATGGGAGGTGGATATCGATGAGGGAAATGAGGCTTTTATAGATACATGCTAAAACCAGGTGGCCTAATATGGTTTTATCGTACTACTTTCCTATTGGATAAATTGTTACCCATTAAAAAGAAGTTTAAATGTTTAAAGTTCTAATGTTTATCAATTAATAGGATCGGAGCATTGTCTAGCAATAAAAACTTGAATGTTCGGTTTTTGGTAAAAACAATATGTATTAAGAAACAAAAAACTGTAATAACGTTTGTTAGAAGTGTTACAGCGTAATAATAATGTTTGTCTTTCCCCAACCCGGATGTTTAGTCTAGTGTTTGAATTTTGGTGGAGCCACCAATTTTCTTCCAAAGATTTTAAAGCATTTTTGGCACAAATGGATATGAACTTAATTCTGTAGAGTAAATTGAGATTCCCAATCATTACAATGAAGGCTATGAAGTGAGTGGTAATTACTTGTAATTATTCAAAAAAGGTAATTATGACTGGTACAATACTGCCTTTGAAATAGACTTTCGCTTCCAGCTCTATGTACATTACAAAAAAAAGGTCATATTAAGTCTACCGGGACGACCCGATCAAAGTGGCATCGTCAATGTTGCGGTTACTAATTAAGTTGACTAGGACGAATCAATAGATTTGTCTGTTCGGTATTAAAATCAATTTTAGTATTGAAAGATCATTTGTTCAATTTTTAATAAAAGAAAATAAAATAATCTATAAAGAAGACAACTAAAACGGCCTGATCAAAGCCGACGTCTGCAAATTTGTATTGTCCACATAATTACTTAGATAATCTCCAATCGAACCACAAAATACGCTAAAAAACATTTCGGTTACTTCTCCAATGAAGAGACATATGTCTCCTACATTTTGTAGAATTCTACAGCGATAACTACAAAATACTTTACTGGTTTTTTTTTTGGTTTTTGTCTTTTATTTTTTTATTTTATTGTATTAATAGAAATGTTAATTTATGTTGTGATAGTTTTAATTTATGGTACATTTATATTTTTAATCAATCAATGTATTTACTAAATTAAAATTAAATTCAATTAATAATTTAATTTGTTTATAAATAAATAGTTAAACTATAACTAAATATGAAAATTAAAAAAAAGTACAAATGACATACTATGTAAATTTAAAACATAATACATTCATAATAATGTAATACATGTGTAAGTTATTAAATAATAATAAAAAAAGAGGTTTGGAGAAGAATATGCTTGAAATATTTAATTTGATGTTAAAAATAGATTAAATGGTTAAAAAGACTTTAAATGTAACTGCTACATTTAGTGTTTGGTTGTTTTTTGGTATTTATGGTTGGAGATGGCTTTTAAGACCAACTTATGCCCATGTTGTCGTGCAACAATAACAAATGAACATGGCTGGAGTAGAGGCTACGATGATACACCTATTTTTTGCCTCAATGAGACAAGTAAATGTAGACTATTGGATGAAAGAAAATAAATATGAGTTATTGGATGTGTAATGAGTATAAAGGAGTATACACAATTTATTCAACTTTTACTTAATTTTTTTAAATTATGTAAGAAGTAAAAAAAATTAAGTAAAAATTTATAAAATTAAGTAAAAAGTAATTAAATTAAGTAATTCAACTTTTACTTAATTTTGAAAAGTTTGTAAAAGGTAAAAAAATTAAGTAAAAGGTTATAAAATTAAGTAAACCGTAAAGAATCATTATATAAACAAGAAAAAATAAATATGTAAAAAACCTGAAAATTAAGTAAAAGGAAATAAAATTAAGTAACTGATAAATTACTTAATTTCGTTCACTTTTACATAATTTGATGAAATTCTGTAAGGGATGGTGTATACTTCTCATACATCTAATGACTCATATTCATTTTCCTCAATTCAATGGTCTACATTTATTTGTCTCATTCAGACAAAAAATAGGTGTTTCATTGTATAAGTCCCCGCATGGTTGGTGATAGGGCCCCAATATATTTTGAACTGAAAGTCGCCCCAATATACTTCATCAAAATATTGGAGTTATAATTTGTGCTTGATCTGTTATCTCGAAACAGAAATTAATTTTAACTGCCGATTATTTGCTTTTTAGAAAGACTATTGTAGAATCAAATCAAGTCACATTACAAGAACAGATGGATTTAAGAAAGATGACGAGGAAACAAAAAATGGAACAATCAATTCGAAGAGTTGGAATAGCTCAATCAGAAAGAGTAGCTTCTAGCACAACTTGTACAGGTGAAGTGATTTTAGGGAGAATGAATGGTAAGTGGCATCCAATTCCCAATCAGAAACGACAAAACATTTTTGTGATATTCATTAAAGACCACATTTCTCTTTACCTTAAATTGTTAGCCCAAAAATGGACAGCACCGTAGAGTATCCTGATTAGTGATTAATGCTAAGGGTTAATTTTGCTCTTAGTCACTAAACTTTTAACGAGTGACGGAGATAGGCTTGGCAACAGCGGTTCTAGATCGGACAAGTTGGCGGGGGCTTGGGTTTCGTGGGAGGAAGAAGAAGTGAGATCTGCGTTGATGCAAAATTAACCTTTTAGTTCCTTAGGTTTGATGAAATTGACAGATTAGTCCCTCAAGCTCAACAAGGACTTGGATTTAATTAGAAGACCGATGAAAGCTGTTTTTTAAAAAATTGCATATGCTTGTACACGTGTACACTACAAAATGTACACATTTGTAAACATGTGCACACTAATAAATCAGCTTAATAAAAAATAAAATACTTTGTATACTCGTGCACACCAATATATATTTGTGTGTGCCAACTAAAATTCATTAAATCAGATTTTTTTATTAAATATATTGTGACTGTCTTATACAGTATACACACTGTTGTACACTTTTTGAAAAAAAATACTTTAAAAAAATTTCAAAAAAAAATCAATTTATCAGGAGAAATCATTTTCTTGCAAGAAAATTCATTTCTCACGAAACTATCTCAATTTCTCACGAATATCCGAAATGATATTTCAAATATGTGTTTGTCTTGAGGGCATACTTTAATATTTAGAAACTACGGATGAAATTTTTAAAATTTAGTTGTTTAATTTGGCATAAAAGCGTGATTCTCCCAATCGATTTAGGAAGTGGTTCATAAACTGGATCGATCTAGTGGCGTTGGGCTAAACCGTGGAAATGTTGCGAAAAAGACTGGCTCGACTGAGAATGGAGAGACCATACACGGTTCCCTATTGGTGAAGTTCGGTTTGGTGGAGTGCTCAAGCCCAAGGGCCATGAAGCATTTCTTGTTGGGATTTCAACACAACACTCACCTTTTAAAAAGATTATGTGGCGTAATTCCCTCTTTCTTGTTTTATTGTGGCATCTGTTTCATCCATACAACACACAACTCTTTAACCTATTATTTGTTGAATATGTAGCAAAATTTGGTGCTTTCTCTTCATAAACTTCAGTTCAATTCAATGAAAATTGAAATCGATTTCAGCATTACTGGATTACAGGACTTTTTTTATTGAACTGTTCTAATTACAGAAGAACTTAGAGTTTGGAGGAGATACCTTATTGTGAAATTGCCCATCATATTAATTATAAAAAACTAATAAGCTTTTAGTATGATATTAATTACTGGATTCATTATAACAATATGTACAGATTTAAGGGTAATTTATTAGAGGTAGATTAAAAAGAAGTGAAAACTGAAATAAATTATTAGATTATATTACATAATAAAAAGATAAAGAAATTTTAAATGTTAGTAAAATAAATATAACTAGCTGATTTGAACTGCTGATTGAAAACACAAACCTTTCTAATAACAGTATTCATTAGATCACTAATTAAGTGTCATATCATAATAATATGTAGTACCTAAAATTCCGCTTACTAAGGAGGCACCGCATATTATATAGTTTTAAGCTTCATTATTATTTCTTGTATGGTTATCCAACTAAAATTTATTTTATTCAAGCCACCCATTTGTTGTTTTGTTATTAAGTCATGTACATGTGTTTTTTTCCCTTTTCTTGTTCAAATAAAATTGCTTATTGTACAAGTTGATGATAATAGATCTTCAGATAGTATTTATAAACATGTGAAGGCGATCTTGCAGTGTTCTTTTTAATTGATGAAATAGTCTTCAGTTAGGCAATGATGTTGATTTAATAATCAAAGTATTACACGTCTCAGTATTGATTAAGCGTTTGGAATTATGCAAGATTATATATATTGACTTGAAAGTCCAAAAATAAATAAATTAAAAATTAATGAGTTTTGGAATTATGAGGCTGTTGGCTATATGGTGGTTGGGAATCCTTCGTTTGCTAATGTCTCAAGGCACTTATAGGATAAACCCTAAAAGTTCTAAGCATTCTAGATCCGATTAGTCATGTCCAATTCCAAGTACAAAACCTAACTTTTAACATATGAATAGGTAAGTAGCAGGGGTTAAAGATGATGTTTCTTGTTAATCTGAGTTGACTGCATTAATAGTCAGGATACGATAAGAACCTTTTGAGAATTCAATAGTGTAATCGGATATTTAGAATTAATAGTAATTCTCTCCTTTTTTATAAGTTCTTATTCAACTAGTCTATACTACGACTACTTACAGAATGCTTGATTAAAATATTAAACTGGATAATAACAATTTTTTTCATTCACTCAAAGATTGAAAAATATACCATTTCATTTTTATATCAACCAAATAACACAATCATTTAAAAGTTTGTTCATAAAGAACAGACGTTGCATATGGGAAAACAATAGGAAGTTAACTTGTTTTGCTTTATGGAATGATATGCATGGTTTAAATATCGAATGAAATAAACTAGAAAAAAGGATTCGGAGTTTCTTGTTTAATTTGTCTGTCACAGTAGTCCTGAATGTGCTGTTGGCAAGTTGGTTTATGCCTGCTCTGTCTATTATTGCAGCTATTCTTGTGATTGCTACTCGTTTAATTAGTATAACCCACCCTGAATTTTGAATAATATAATTATATGGTTCTTTTTGGTCAAAACTGACGCGATCTTGGACATAGAGATGCAGATTAATGGAGTTCATATTGAGTTTTTTTGTGCTGAGAATTGTTTTGAGGATAATAATTTGGTCCGGATTCGATTCAAAGGAGTTTCGGAAGTCATTTAAGCCAATTTGGTCAAGCAGTCCACTACACACTCTATGAGACACCCGCGACCGAGGCTGTGTAATATTTACACACCCAAAAGGTCGGTGTCCACCCAGTTTTTCATTAATTTTCATACGTGTTGTTTTGTTTGGCCGTGTTCGTAGTACTGTTTTATTATTCATGCTCGTGTAATGTGTCTGACCGCCATAGTTACAAGTTTTAGCATTTATTTTGGACTTTTTTTCACTTGTTTAGAGTTGGTTTTTGTTCTAAACCTATATAAATTTTATTTCAAGTCTTGTAATGAAGTTTAATAAAATTTTACAATTGAATAACCCAACTTATTGACTTAAATGGTTTGAGATGCTATTGGTGAGATTCCTCCCATAAAATTCTTGTTTGCATCCTTAGTTTGGGTTCTTCTATAAAAAACAGTTTAGGATTTTTATATCTTTAGTTTGTAATTGATCTATAATAATTGGGTTAAGGTTCTTTATATAATTGGTTCGTTTTAAAATTATTGGGCCACGATTTTTATTAAAGAATTTAATTTCGGTATTCGTGGGGATGAATTCATATATTGGTGTTTGGTTTCAAGGCTATTATCCTAGGGTTTCGCATCAAAAACAGTCGAGAAAAATCATACATATATGTTCTTTGTCACGTTTCACTTCTCACTTGTCCACTTCATTAGACCTACTTAATTACTTTAATGTATATAGTTATATATATACATGTATATTACTTAGAACTCCAATTCTATTTGATCCGGCCTAAAAGTCTGAGTCCTTTTCTTAGCTTGTCTCAAACTTAATTAAAAGTTGTAGAAACAATTATTCTTTTAAAGAAGCATAAAAAAATGGCTGAATTCGACCTTTTTTTTTTTCTTTTTGAACAGCAAAATTTTCTTGTTGAATAGCTATTTTTTAGTCGAGGTTAAATTTTCTTGTTCACTAATCTGCGCGCATCAATACACATTCATGTACATGCATTTCCTAAAAGAAAACGAGATAGAAAGGAAATCATATCTTGCCAAAAAATAAAAGAAAGAAAATCATAGAATGATAGAACCATTATCTAAATTTTATAGAGAGCTATCCCTAACCGTTAATTAGTTGGTGACAGGTTCTTGATTATTTGAGTAGCTAACTTGAAAGCTAAGGAACAGAAAATTTAAAAAACAAAAAGATTCTAAATACATCCACTACACATGCAAAAATATACTTATCAAATATGTAATTGATGTGGTCATATCAAATATTATTGAAATGATTTAATTTTTGTATGCAAGTACGTACTAGCAAACAGAATGATGAGAACCTTTGAACTGGTTGTGTTGAGCATTAATTCTGGAACATTCAAGGGTTGGGATCGTTAATGATTTAAGATAATTAATACAACTATATACGCGCTTGATCAATATAATTAATTACTGTTCCAAGTCCTAATTGTCTCGTGACTCTTGTCTTCGTGGATAGGTTGCTACTTATTCAGTGTGTAGAGTATGAAAATACTTATTCAGTGTTTCAAACTCAAGACAAATGAAAGATAGACGTCGAAATTTTATAAATAATAAAAATGTTAGATTAGATGGTTGGAAAATTTGGGTCAAAATTTATTTAAAATATTTTATAATCGGTTCATGCAACAATTTACAATAACCAACTAAAATTTTAAAAAAAAATAATTAAAATACTCATAAAACCTAATTAAATTGCAATTTGTAAGTAAATTAGAAACAAATCAATTAATTATAAAGTATAAAATAGATTATAAATTAAATGTGGTAGCCAAAATCTCATTAATTACTCTGATTTTCTTCTCTTATCATAATTAAATGGCCAATTAGGTCTTTCATGGATGTAGATCAAATATGTGACAGTTGCTGAAATGGGACCTCCCAAAAAAACTTGCCAAACTGACACCCAGTAACAATGACTCTGTCCGTATGAAACCACTTAAAACCAACCAAGAAAAGGGGTGTGGCTTCAGTTTTGCGAGTGCCAAGAAATGGCAAAAGTCTAGTACTCCCCACTTTTTGAGCTTAACTTCACTTTTACTTCTTCTTTCTAACAGACTCTCTCTGTTACCTTTCAATATTCACTCATCACTATGTTCATGTTCAATATTTATTTATAAGCTTCTCTCTTTTTTCCTTCCTCACTTGTAGTCATCAAAATTTTCCAAAAAAAACAAAAGATCTCTGCTGGCTAATATGGAGCAAGCTCAACAATATTGTTGGAGGAGGGAATTGGTGGTCAAGTCACATTTTATGAATAATATTATTGATCGT
>CAODLS013207996.1:0-12452 GCA_948243855.1 Flueggea neowawraea | reverse complement strand
AAACAAAGCAAACCTAGTCTACCCTCAAGCTTCAACACCAAAGCTTGATTACAAGCGGATTCCCAAACTGAAACAATATTCTTACACCAACTCAATAAGCAAATAGAAACTCAAAGCTCAGTTGGTATGTAAGAAAAGAGTAGAACAAAAACAGAGAGAAACTTAAAAATCAAAGTTTGGGCACTCTCTCAATAAAGTTCGGCGTACCTTTCTTTCTATGCAGAGAGGACTATTTATAAGCATTCTCCCAAAAATAGTCGTTGCAATTCCCAATGTAGCCGTTGTGAGAGAATTGCAAAATGCTGAATTTACTGATGTCAGCCATTGCTACGTGCTTACCATTGGTATTATGTGTATAGTACATGATTCCATCAGAGTAGTATGCGCAGTATATTCCTTCAGCTTGCATAGCATTGAGTTCATTAGCCACTGCTTGAAATAATTTGATAAGAGGTGCCTACTACGCTCATTGATCTTCTTCTGTGTGCATAGTACTTCAGTCTTGTGCGCTTTAAACAAACCTTCTATGTGCGTTAACATTTTTCCAAGATTGCACCTTTGATTCTTCATATGATTGTGTAAGAGAATATTCAAATTTAAATTCCCGATGAGCATCTCAGATTTGTCGATAGTCCATCTCATCCTCGTTTACATGCGTAACATAGAATCTTCTCACATCACTTGTTTAGAGAATATTCCCATTTGAAATTATGACACATGCTAACATAATTTGTCTTTGTCTCAGATTTGATGTCACCCCCATCAACGTGCATAGAATAGTTTGCTACGTGCGTAAAATTTGGTCTTCAAAGATGTCACCTTTACTCTTCTACGTGCACTGAACAAGGTAGAACATGACTCTGCCTTGACTCATGAGCTCTCTTTAGTTTACATGAGAACCCATCTATGCACTTAACATTTTCTTCTATGTGTGTAGCATGATGATACCTTTAGACCAGTGAGAATCACGTCTCTACTATGTGCAATGTACTAGGCTCAATGTGCACAATAAGGAACTGAGTCATTATGTCTACTGAGTAAAACCACGTCTGTGCGCACATCATTGCCTTCTATGAATATTCCATCAGTTCTACATGCATTGTATACTCTTCGATGCGTAGAGTGTCCATTTCTAGAAATCCCAGAATTACTATTAGTTGATCAGCGTGCACAGATCATGTTGTTATGTGCTTAGTGATGTATGCTAAAAACACATTTATAGTAAGCAAATATTTCAAGCATTTTCATCTTCAATTTAGTATTTATCGTTGAATTTATATATTTCTCTGTTTTCTAGGTTTGAATTGATTTGCATAAATTTGGATTGAAAACACAAGATATGACATTAAGGTTGAATGATTTAAGAGTGCAAAGGAAGTGGAAATGAATGAGGTGAGAAATGTGGCCAAAAGGTGGCCAAGTTGTGGTCACCAAGTCGTTGCACAAAGTGGAAAAATAGTAGAGGCTCATGGTCATGAACAAGATCGTCAGCCAAAATGGAGCAAGGTCGTGATCAACAATCACGATCATGAGAGAAAGTCGTGGCACCATCACGCATGAATCATGGCCATGATGGGAAGGCCATGACCACCGTGTAACGTTCTCCAACTTTCGGTGACCAATCACAGTCATGAGCTTGATCGTGATGGAGACCATGATGCTCTCACGGTCATGGCTCATGACCGTGATGAAAGAAGAAGCTGAGGTCGTGACTCCATCACACCTTGGAGTCACGACCATGATGACACTCTAGAGAGAGAAAAATGATGCATGGCAACAAATTAAGTAGGGACCAAAGCATACTCAAAGGGTAATTTTTGAAGGATTTTGCTAGGGTTTGTTGGGACCAAGAAGACTACAAATACTTCTATTCCACCCTATTTTTGGCAACCTTGGACACACACACATTAAGAAAGAGAATCATTCTCTTACCAATTTCCAAGGAGGATTCTAGCATAGAAGAGAAAAGAGAATGGGATTTGAAGAAGGCTTTCATCACCCATTGAGATAAGCTTATTTCTTTCCTTTTATCTTTTTTTTATTTGTTTAGAAATTATGTTTATGAATTTTATTTCTTGCATTATGCCTAGTTTTGTAAAGATGTTAGCTTAAAACCCTTGTTGGGGTATTAGAGATGTATACCATTGATGCTGCTTAATGGATTATTATTTACTATAGGTATTGTGTTTTTATTATTGTATCTATTGTTAATTGTGTTTTTATTACTAGATCTATTGGTGGTGATGATTTTATTACTTGTTATTAATTGAATGATGTTGTACTTAGCTACCATAATGTTGTTTTTCACAAGCCCAAGTGAAGAATCGAGAGATAAAACTTAGGTTAGGTCCATTTGTATAGGACTTGTATGGTTTAGGATAGAGATACCCCTATGCCTACAAGGTGTTTGATGAAATTCCTCTAATTATTCGAATAGACCTAATTTAGCTAGGTGAGGTCGAAAGGACCCACCTAGGAAGTGTAGGTACAACTTAATGACCTTGAAAGAGGCCTTGGGTGATTTATGTGAAGGGAATACTTACACCCATTTGTTAAAACTCAATTTCATTCATTGAGCAACTAGATCCTTGGTTTTATATCGAAAGCCCTAATGTTTTCTTATTATTGAGTTTATTGTGTTTAAATTATTGCTTGCTTTTTACTTACAAAACCCCAAAAACAACCATTTGATGCTTTTATTTACTTTTGCTTTCTTAGTTGACCATAATTAGACATGTTCCCATGGATTCGACACCCAAGAAATACTCCTTAGGTTCTTATTACTACAATTGATTCTTGTGCACTTGTGAGAACCCGATCAAGTTTTTGGTGCCGTTGCAAGGGAACAACATTCTTTTTGTGGTCATTTTTATTTTTGATTTTGTTTACTTGCTTGTTTAATTTTTTTTTCACTTTTAGGTATTTATGCCTTTGAGACTCACTAGGAGCTTGGAAAATTAAGAAGTCGTTCCTTTGATCCCTGAGATTGAAAGGGTTTTGAGGGCAAACCCAGCTAACCAAATAAGGGCAAGGATAGATAGGATGGCTAGACCTCGAGGTGAGGTTGAGGATGCTAGAATTGAGCATGCTCAAGAAGATGTTGTTGGAGTTAGTTACCAAGTCGGATGAATATGAGAGAGATACAAAAGTCGGTAATTGGTACATCCCCTTCATGTAAAAGGCTAAGCTCGGTGGCAAGGAACTGTGAATTGAAGAGCATCCATTTTAGTATGTTGCCATCATTTAATGCGTTATTGTCGGAGGATCCACTCATATTCTTGAGAGAGTTCTACACCACCATCCAAACCTTTCCTCTTCATGGGTTATTCAAAAATGAGCTAAGGATGAGGTGCTTTCCCTACACGTTGAAGGATTGAGCAAAGATTTGGTTGATCGACTTGTCAAAAAAGTCACTTGGAGCTTGGGAATAGACCTATGAAAAATTCATGATGAAGTACTATTCTCCTCAAAAGACAATTGAGCTTCAAAGTAAGATTTGCTCATTCTCACAATTGGAAGGAGAACCTTTTCTTGAGGCATATGAGCGCTTCAAGCTACTATTGAGTCAATGCCCACATCAACAATTCTCTTTGGCACTATTGACTCAATTTTTCTATGATAGGTTGATGATGCACAAGCAAACATTGGTGGATAATGCTTCAGGTGGCTATTTTGGAGAAAAGGCGGTCGAAGAGGTTTATAACATTTATGAGATGTTGGCAACAAATTCACAACAGAAAGTCGTAAGGGGAAGAAGAGTCGGCATGCATGAGGTAAATGTTCCATCTCTTGACTTGGTTACACAATTGGATGGAATGTCGAAAAAGGTGAATTTGTCGTTGCATAAACAAAATTTGGTTAGGAAAAAATGTGCTTATTGTGGTGTTTTAAGGCATGATGAATTGCATTGTGGATTAACTTGTGGTGGAGGAGTTGGTTATCAAGAAGTGAATTTTGTGGAGGGATTCCCAAATGCTCAACCATAAAATGACCCATTTTTCAGCACCTATAATCTGGGATGGAGAAATCACCCAAATTTCTCATGGAGAGGCCCAAACACCAACCAAAATTTTTCACAACCTAGACTAAATGGATCTCATGGATACCAAGCCAAAGCCCTCTACCAGCAAACCCCAAAAAGTGTGTAATGGCTATTACATTGAGGAGTGAGAAAGAACTTGAGAAGCCAATTGTGGGGGAGGTACTTAGAGGAGATAATGGCAAGGAAAGTGTGGTGGAAAAACCTAACATGGGTTTGGAAGTTAAGGGCAAAAATTTTCAAAAAGAGCTCCTTTCCAACCACAATGATGAAGTGAAACCCTATATGCCTCCTATTCCATTCCCTCAACTGTTGAAGGAACCTAATGCACCTCTTATTCCATTCGTTCAATGATTTAAAACCCATACCTAAGCCAAGGAATTTGAGAAGTTTCTTAAATCGTTCAAGAAGTTGGAATTGAACATACCTTTCTTGGAGGTCATTTCCTAAATGCCAAACTATGCCAAATTCTTAAAGGAAATAATGGTCAACTAGAAGAAGTTTGAGGAGTTTGCTATGGTGGCACTTACCGAGGAGTGTAGTGCAGTATTGTTGAACAAATAGCCTCCAAAGCTCAAGGATCTAGGGAGCTTACAATTCTTTGCACCTTTGGTAAATTGGAAAATGTGGAATCCTTGTGTGATTTGGGTGCTTAATGCCCTCATCCATATTCAAGAAGTTCAGAATTGGAGAGCTAACACCTACCACCATCAAACTCCAATTTGTGAATCGATCCGTCAAGCAACAACTTGGAGTTGTTGAGACCATCTTGCTAAAAGTAGGTAAGTTCTTCTTTCCGGTTGATTTTTATGTTTTAAATATGGATGATGCTTGTGACACCCCTATCAAACTTGGGAGACCATTTGTGGCAAGTGGTGGAGTTTGTATTGATTTGACTAAGGGCAGTATACTTTTTAGAGTGGGGAAGGAAATTGAGGAGTTTCATTTCTCTAAGAATGTGTATACACAATTGCTTAATCATGATGAAAATATGGTTCATTCTTTAGAGACATGTTGCATGGTAGTTAGACCTCCACCATTGAACCTTTTGAATGACACCTAAGGTGAGTGGCGTTGTCCTAGGCCTACACCTAAAGATTAAGGCAAGTGTACCTATCGTCTATAGCTAGTGGACCTATGAGTACCGAGTGTCGTATCCTACAAAGACTACGAGTATTAGCTACTCACTCTTTAATCTATTATTTAGCTGACAAACTAAGTGAATTTGAATGAATAAAATAGTGGAACTCAACTCAAAAGCAATCACACACAATTAAAAGGATAGACAGCTGATGGGAAATGACACCTAGACGTTGAATCTCCCTAGACCAAACTAAGTGATGATGACTAGTTACTCAATCAGTTATTCAGGCAATTGGACCGTGAAAATTCCTATTGTATATTAACCTCTTTCTCGAGTTAGCTAACGTCTAACGACTAAGTTGATTAATCAAAATCTCTTCCTAATTAAAACCCCTAATATTGCATTAACAATAATTTGTGAATTTCACTATTAGGTTTGACCTTAATCCAGAAGATTTATGTCGACATATCTCTAGGTTTGTATGCAACTCCTCTCAACTATGAGTGATCTATCACACACAGAATCTCTCGATTGAACATGTATAAATCAGTCAGGGAATAGATAGGCTAGCAACAATCAATTCAACCATTCAACAATATAAATCACAATTGAATCGCAATCCCATTAATAAACTGAATAAATAACAAAACCTAATAATCACATAGTTAATCTAGGGTTCATCACATCTAGATGCCTACAACAATTAGTTCATAACTCTAGAGAGATAAAAAAAAAATTGAAAGAAAAGCTAGAGAGAGAAAGAAAACCCATGGTAGAAATCTTCAATCTTCCGCTCGATTCCTTCGATCTTGATGACCGGTTGAGTTCTCCTTGAATTTCCCACGTTCTCTGACCTAAATTGATGTGTTTTTGTCTCTCAAAATTGGATCCCCCTTCTAGGTTTTTGTTCCACGTATAAATAGCCTGTAACATCCAAATTTGGCAAGCCACAGTGACGGCGACAGTCGTGGCCTTCATTAATCTGCGGCCCAACTACACGGACACGGATTTTTGTCCATGTATTGCATGCATCTACCTGTGTCTTCACTGTTTTGTCCATGTCTTGATTGATTAAGACTCCATGCTAGTACACGGCTATGGTTGTGACCACGCTCGTTGCCTTCAAAATCGTCAAGCAACGCGCGTTGGAGCCTCCAATCGACGTCCCACGACCGTGTCTTGCTATTTTATGATTGTGTCTCCTTCTAGAAGCCTCAAATATCATCATTCAAGCTCTGCTTCGACTTGATTTCATTTCTTATCATCAAGACATCATCAATTGACCTGGAAAACACAATTTAAAGCGTAAAAGTACCAAAACTTATGATAAACGCTCAATTCGTATTCAAAACCATATGAATCCAACCTCAAAAATATGTGTAAATGACTGTTTATCAGTGAGGAACAACCTAAAGAGCAACCACTAGTGTGTTCAAAGAAAGTAGAGCTTTAAAAGGAACCTAGTGCAAAAGAAAGGGTAGATAAGAAAGGGGTTGAGAGCAAAAATGAGAGATTAAACGGGAAGAGACTGATTGCATTTTGAGGAGTGAGTTTGTTGAGGGTCAGCACGTTTATTAATTTCCACCAAAAATTCATTCTCATTATAACCCCTAACATTCGATGTGTGGTCCATTCATGATTTCAAAAGTGCATTCATTCGGCCCTATAGACATCATTTTGCATGATCATAAACCAATCACTGTTTATAGGAAGCGATGTTTATAGGAAATGATTGAGACCTTTGAAGGGATCCACAATTAAGACCATTTAGTGTCCCAAATAATTCCTTTGCTTATGTCCGAAATAACATTAAACTACCTCTCATCCGCAATGACGTTAAACTATGGTTATCTTGCATTTTCATGTAGTGTAGGTTTAAATTCTTGCTTGCATTTAGGTTAGAAGCACGTTTATATTTTGTTTTGCATGTTTTTTCCAAAAGTGGTGTGAGAGGTTATTCTTTTTATGCATATATGTTATACCTCTCACCAACTCTAGCATGTATATATTTTGTGTTCCCTAACTTTTGTGGTTTTATGCCAACGATGGATTCATGCACTCAAGGCAAAGCAATGGCGAGCAAGCGACAATTAGAGAAGTCTTCTAATCTCTATCCTTGTATTTTATGCTTTATTGTTGCCATTAAACTTGTCCTCATGTTCCTTGTTATTATTTAGTATGATCCGGACTAATATTTTTGAACATTGAGGACAATGTTCATAATAAGTGTGGGGAAGGGGTTTATTGTTTGCTTGTGTGTTAATTGCTTATATGTCCTTGCTTGTGTGTTGAATTTGATTAAAAATGCTTGAAATTTTTGCTTGAAATCGGGTTTGAATTTTTTTTAGAATGCATCAATTCGATTTGAATAGAATTTGGGTTGAATTGGTTGGAGGATTTTGGTAGGGTGTTAGTATGCTTTTAACATGATTAAGTGAGGAATGCATCCTCAATTAATTGAGGATTTTGGTACGATGTTAGTTTGCTATTTAAGGAAATTTGTGTTTTGTATTTTGGCATTTGTAGGTTGCAAGATTGAGAATTTTTTTATCAACTACTTTGGTCTATATGTGGGGGCATAAAAGAGGCTTTCAAGCTTGTTGCTAAATTGTTTTTGATCAAATGTGCTTAAATGTTTGAAACAATTTTGGTGGTAGACTTGGTTCTAATTGAATAAAAAGTGCTTAATTGCAAATGTGTGAAATGGTAAAATGTTTCTCTTTAAGGGTGTGCCTAAATAAGGACAAGCGTATGGGGCCCCAACCTTGTGGTGGAACAGGTTAGTACACCCGATGATTCATTAATAAATGTTTTTACACATGGACCCTTAATTCACTGACTTTGTTTGTAGCACCCAAAAATAAGAGAGAAACAATCAAATAGATAATGCAACAAAAGAAAATGTGAAAGAAAGCACTTATAATTGAATGATGAATGAATGAGGCGAAGTTTGCCCTAAAACAAAGGAAATTGTTTTTGAACTTGGTAATAGGGGAGATAAGCCTTATAGATGCCAATGGATTAGGGATTTGATAGATAAACTCTCAAAATTACAACCTCTTAATGTCAAGATTTGATTTGCTTGTAAATGATGAATAGTATTGCTTTTCCTCTCTTAATCATTTTACTTGCATACTTGCACACTATAAGAATTCTTGTGCCTCTTTGATTTGAATTGTATTATTTCATTGGGATTGGATTTGGTTAGCTTAGGGACAACCTATTATTTCAGTGTGGAGATATTTGATGTATGCTAAAACTGCATACGTATTAAGCAAATATTTCTAGCATTTTCATCCTTCAATTGAGTGTTTATTGCTGAATTTATGAAGTTTCTCGTGTTTTGTAGGTTTAATGGATTTCCATAAATTTAGATTTAAAATTATGGAAAATGCATGAAATTTGAATAATCCAAGAATGCAAAGGAACTGGAAGCGATCATGAAAAAAAATTATTGGGTGGCCACGGTTATGGTGCAGACCGTGGCCTCCAATTCATGCTCCAAAAGAAACCAGTGGGAGGCCACAGTCATTGTCCAGATCGTGGCCACCAAGTGCCACCTTGCAAGCAAAGCATAGAGGAACCACAATCATGGAGCTAACCGTGGCCTGGCAAGCCAAAAGCCATCCAAACAAATGAGTGGCCACAATCATGATGCTTACCGTGACCCAGACCATGGCGCTCTAGCAACAAGAGAAAAAGTGTGGCGGATCAAGACAAAAGAAGTGGGGACCAAAGCACTTGTCAATGGCATTTTTGATAAATGGTTGCTAGGATTTGTAGGGGACCCAAAAGAATATAAATACACATCTTTCACTCCATTTTTGGCATTTAAGGTTGCACTTTATTCAAGAAAAGAGGAAACTTTTCTCTCATCCATTCCCAAGGAAGATTCAAGATATTAAAGAGGATTGAAAAGGGCTTTCATTACCTATTGAGAGAAGCTTTACTTTTTCTTTTTATTTTCTTTTTCTTTTTTTAGAATCATATTTAGATTTTATTTTTATTGCTCTTTGCTTAGTATTATAAATATGTTAGCTTAGATTTTGTTAGGTTTTAGAGATGTAAACCTTAGATTGATGTTGTCTTAATGGATGATTAATTTTATGGGTATTGTGTTTTTATTGTGATAGCTATTGTTATTGTGCTTTAATTGTTAAATCTATTGTTGGTGTTGATTGTATGATGTTGTAATTAATTACCACAATGTTGTTTTTAACAAGTCCAAATGATGAATCAAAAGAAGAAACTTGGCTTAGGTTACTTGCATATAACTTGTATAGTTTTAGGATAGAAATATACCTATACCTACAAGATGTTCGATGAAATTCCTCAATGAATCTAATGGTCTAATTTGGCTAGCTGAGGCCGAAAGGACCGTCCTAAGAAATGTAGGCACGACTTAAGTGACCTCGAGATATGTGTTGGGCTAGTCTTGCAGAGAGAACATTTGCACTCATTTGTTAAAACTCATTTTCATTCATTAGGCAATTAAATCTTTAGTTTTATCTCGAAAATCCTAACGTTTTTGTATTATTGAGTGTATTTTGTTTATTTTATTGTTTGCTTTAATTTCCAAAACCATAAAACCAAACTACTTGATTTTTTTATTTATTTTTACTTTATTTTTCGATCACAATTATAGTCATTCTCTTAAATTTGATAACTCTAAAAATACTCTCAAACTAAAATTACGATGATATTGTGTACTTGAAAAGCATCATCTATATCTATATATATATATATATATATATATATATATATGTATGTATGTATGTATGTATGTATGTATGTATGTATGTATGTATGTATGTATGTATGTATGTATATCAATAAACAGATTAAAATTAAATGTAAAGAAATTTATTAATTTATGATTTATAAGTAAATATGCGTGAAACGCATACATTTTGTTAGTGAAGGGATAAAGCAAGGATCATTCTAGAATGTCTCTAGATCAGATTGGCTTGACTTTTCATGATAATGCTTGGAATTATCTGAACATTTATATGAGAATTTATCTCATCTTCCAGTGTTAGCAAGAGTTGTAAGAGAATTGCTATAAATAGAGGCTAGATTGACGAAGTCCAGCACCGAACCGTCCCATTAGAAGAATTTCACGAGAAAAAGAAAGTAACGAAACGGCATCAAAATATTTTGGTTTAGTTTAATTATTTTTCTTTTTTAAAAAATTTAAATCGAACCCAAACCTGAACTGATTTTTGGAACATCATATCTAATCAAAAGAGATATTGGTTTGGTTTAGTAGTTCGGTTAAAACTGTTGAATGCACACCCCAGCGACTCACTAAGTTCCGTAAAAACCGACCAACCGAATATTCATTTTTAGGAAAGCCATTTAATTCGGTTCGGTTATGGTATTTTTCTAATTGAGAAAAATCAAAATCATTTGAGCCGATTTTTAATTGCGACAGTGGCTGTGTAAAGTGTTGATTCATGGACCTGTGAGGGTGGGTTGGTGGTGTGAGAGAGTGAGATGGAGGGTGGGTGGGGCTCAGAGTGTATTGATTGGTTTCTTTCAAAACCGAGAATCGACTGAATCGAGTTTTTGTTACGGGTGCAATTTGGTCAAAACATTGGGAGACCTTCATCTTATGTTTTTTTTTTGAAAGCAACATTTTTTGTTTGTAAAATTGAAATTGAATTATGTATATCTCAATTACATCAATGCTTAGAAATTGTACATCGGCAATTCCCCTACCTTCCCGTGACAAAGTCGACACCTACTGATTGGCTGACTGCTCAACCGGGAGAAGTGATAATCAACTTCTCCAAGTCTCATTGCTACGTATTCTCTTACGTTTTACCTGAACAACTTCCCCAAGCTTTATTGTTATGTGACAACCCTGATCACCTCAGACATAAGGCTAATAATACACATTAAACTCTGAGTTCAGCTAGTTCATTGCTTTTGCTTTGCTTATGGTCATTGATCCCCTCAAACTTGATATACTTGTACCACTTGGCGCATACAATGTAGATTATGAGATCTGCAGTTGTTAGAGCTGCTAATAAGAAATAAAATCTATCAAGATGACCTTTGTTAAGGTTTCCAGGGATCCACCCTGGCATCTCATCTGTTGTGGAGATCTTCATCACAACTGTGACTAGTAAGCTACTGACGTAGTTTCCCAGAGATATAGATGTCATACAAAGTGCACTCCCAAAGCTCTTCAATCCATCTGGGGCTTGTCCATTAAAGAACTCTAACTGTCCGACATACATGAACACCTCTGATGCTCCTATCAGCGTGTATTGAGGAATTTGCCAAAATATACTTACAGAACTCGCACTCCCACAACTTGGGCACCCTTTCTCTGCATATTTTAACCGAAAAAACTCCACAACTCCAGCTGCAATCATTGCCATTATTGCTATTACTAGACCAATTCCCATCCTCTGAAGCTCGGTGAGACCTTTTGGGTCATGCCTAATTCTGGCAACAATGGGATGAAGAACCCGCCTATAGATGAAAATAAAGGCTGCAACACTCATTATATCAAAACTGGACATGCTTGCTGGAGGTATGTGGAAACTTGAAATGTTAGTTTTCATCGCTGCGCCTTGTTCTACAAAAAGTGATGCCATTTGAGTAAAAACTACTGAATATAGGATTGTGCATAACCAGATCGGGATAAGTCTAAGTATGCATTTTACTTCTTCCACTTGTGTCACCGTACTAATATCCCAAGGATTGTGAACGTTGTTATTTTTAGCATTAACGTAGTTCTTGGTATTTGTTGTTAAAATAGCTGCTCTGTCCAAGAACCTAATCATGTGTAAGCGTTTGCAAAGACAAACACATTGTCAGTAAACAGCATTTAATATTGGTTTGTGTTGTATATATGCACAAAAAATATATAAAACAGTGGTTGAATTATACCTAAAGCCTTGTGTGTGAAGAATCTTTCTGTTCCCACTATGGGAAGAATCATTGGGATCAACTTCAGTTTCGAACAAATGATCCTGTTGATGACCTGCCACATTTCAGTTTCTGGTGGCGGCAACAAGAACCTGGCAAAATCTGGAGAGAGGGTTGCCTTGGGGTCGAAAATGCCTGTACCTAGGAGTTCCACCCAGAAACAGAAGCAAAGCCATGACAGCAGATGCTGCTGATGCCCAGAACCCCAAAGCCCACATTCCCTGGTCCTCAAAATATCCCAATATTGTGTTTGAAAAGAGAGAGCCAAGGTTTAGAGCTAGATAGAAGTAGCTAAAGAAGGCTATTTTTGAGAGCCCTTCTTGATGGTCCTCCTCGTCAAACTGATCAGCTCCTAATGTAGCGATGTTGGGCTGATAACCCCCATTT
>CAODLS013207874.1:0-14744 GCA_948243855.1 Flueggea neowawraea | reverse complement strand
GTTTTTAAATGAATAAAAGAGCAATAGAGTTATACTCCAAGAAATTCCTACAAAAGTAATTTAGTCATGAAACGAAATCGGTCTTGGTCTTTCAGTATTTGGTGATTTATTTTTGAAAGGGCATATATGAATTTTTCACTCACATTTTCTTTAACATGGAATGTGAATCTTCAATTTTACTATGATTTTCTCTACTTAGAAAGAGCAATTATGTTCATTAACGACCAAAATCAAGAAATTCTAAAAATTAAGTTGCTTACAAAACTAATTCAAATTGACAACAAAAGTCCAACATATTTGATCATAAACTCCATTTCACACTTACAACAACAACTAAACAAAAATGTTTTCCACTTTGAAGAACAAACTTAAACAGCAACACTAGAATCGTAGAATCGTCTTTAATATTAAAAAATTCCTAATGGTAGTTAATTTAAAAGATTTTGGACCTGATATCATGAAAACGCACAATGTTACACATAGCTATTTGATGTATTGAGAAAGCCACCTAAAACCGTCTCCGTAGCCCATTTTATGAGCAACGCTGCACATGAACAATTCAAGAGGTCGAACATTGGAGTCTGACAGGTTCACATACCCAATGGCGGATCCAAAAAACCCCCACGTGTGGGGCAGACTAATATTGATTGAAATTATTTTTTGTTAACAACAAATATATCGATATATATATAAAGTACAGAAAAATTTCAATAATTTGCAATTCTCAATAATTCACAATTCAAAATCTTAAGTGGTTACTCAACAATCAACTAATCGAATTTAAAAACCTAACAATTAATAAATTCTCATTAACTAAAATTGGAAACCCAAACCCTAATTAACAAAAATAAGAAACCGAAGAAGGTAGGAAGCTCTCCTAACAATAAGATCGCCCAATCAATAAAGAATCGGGCTGCAATGACTGCTCACCTAACCTAACAATAATAAATCGAAACCCTAATTAACAAAGATTAAAATAAAATAAAAGAATAGTTGTGTTTTGAAAGGAGGAACTGAGGCGAGGAGGGAAGCCAGGAAGCTTACCGTTACCAGAGTGGTCTGATGGAAGGAAGAAGGGAATGGTCCGAGGTAAAGAGAAGCAGAGCGAGAGTCAGAGAGTGATTAGAGAGCAGTGTTTTGGTCTGATGGTTCAGTGCTTTTACCCTAAAACAACCTTAGCGAACGATGTTGTTTCGCTAAGGTTGTTTTAATTTTTTTTTAACTAGGGCGAAACGACTTCGTTTCACCCTGGTTTAAAAAAATAAAACTAAAACAAAGTAACAAACAAAAACACAAAAAAGGGGGGAAGCATTGTAGTTGCAAACAGAGGAAGAGGGGGTGGGGGACGAAGACAGGGTGGGGCGGAGGGGTGGGGGTATAGGTGTCACGACTCATTACTGGGACCATGACAGACGTACGAGGCAGACCGTTTATGGAAGCCCGACCTATCTCGCATAAACCTTCCAAAGAATCAGATGTGCTACCCAAACATTAAATTTCGAAAATATTTATTTGGAAAAATATTTAATAATTTAAAATAATTTATATATAACTCAATATATAAATAAATATCAAATGTATACAAATCATATACTCTGGAAAAACATTTAATAATTTAAAACAATTTATATATAACTCAGTAATTTGGTACAGAGTTCTACAAAATAAAAGAAGCCGAACAATAGGCATTGCTAACCAAAATGTCTCATCACGGGTGTCCGAGATGCAAAATGTATGCCGAAGCCAAAATCTATGCACTTGGAAGATAGAATCATCCAAAAACATAAACAAAACAGGGAACTCGGTGAGGAATAACACTTCAGAGTGCCTCATACGTGCCTTACAGAGTCTGTTTTGAAAACAGTTCGCAAATACTAAAAGCAATATTCGTAAGTATATATACTTATCCGATGTGAGAATAAAAAATTTTTGCACAGTAGATTGTTTGATCTGCTAGTTTTGGTTGCCTACTTTAGTGGAATGTTACGACAAAATTTAGGAAACCTTTACAGTGTCAGTTTTTAGAAGATATACTCTATATTGAATAAAGTTAAATAATAAAATACATTTACACTAATATTGTTTAAGTTATTTTCCATGCAATTAGATGTTCCATAAAAATTTCTCACAAAGGATTTGAAAGATGCACCCTAATGTTTTTATTAAATATGTAAAATTTTATGTAATTTTAAATTTATGTGTCTTATACTTTAAATACTTTTTTTTAATATGTCACATATTTATTTATTTAATAAATAATAATTTAGTCATACAATCCA
Organism: Flueggea neowawraea; assembly: GCA_948243855.1. Lineage (NCBI taxonomy): Eukaryota > Viridiplantae > Streptophyta > Magnoliopsida > Malpighiales > Phyllanthaceae > Flueggea > Flueggea neowawraea. The sequence continues at coordinate 12,465 of CAODLS013207874.1, read as the reverse complement.
CAATATTTTTCAAAATATTTATAAAAACAACATTCATATGTAATGCACGTGTCCACAAACCTAATTTTAGAACTGACATTTTTAATTACTAAAAAGCTCAAATTTATAATTGTTGCAATCTTCTTCAATTTAAATAGCATCTTGATAAGAACCTACTAAAACTAGTTGAGAAATACTAAAAAGAGTAGAAAATAAACTAAAATACTTATATTGAAGATACCATATTGAAGATAACAAAGAGATATCAGTGGGTAACAAAGATACGCTCCTTTTCCAAATATAAATATTTTTTAATTTTATAAAATATCACTTATTTTAATAAAAAATATTTTTAAAAAATAATTATTATGAAAATGAGGGAATAATATAAGTATTTGGTAAACATTAAACAAAAAAAAGTCTACATACAGGGAAAAAAAAGTACTATAAAATTTTTGAAAACAACCTCAGTCAAATTGATTGTTGAATGTCGTGTATAGTGCATTGACAAATTGCAGGAGATTTTGAGGAGGCCTTCGTCTCACTTCGTCTCAAATTTCATATATCAGTGAATATATTAAATTTGAAAAAAAAAAACAGAAGATCGTGCTGTTTTTTTTAAAAAATATAACAGAACTCAGCTCAAGTCAAGTTCTTAAAAACTGTTTAGTTGATATAAATTTTCATTATTGTCTAGAATATTAAAAAATTAAAATAGAAAAATAAAAATATATTCAAAAAATTTACTATATTTTCAAAATATTTTCAATTTTAAAAAAATAAAAACAAAATAAAAAATAAAAAACTGTTTTCATAATTAAACATAACTTTAATTTTTTTAAGAGGCCTTCGTCTTTCTCCTGCTCCCAGCTGCTCCCTCACAGACAGTTATTATTGTGCTTTCATTGGTAAAGAAGAAAATTACTGTGCTTTCTTCTTCCTTTCTCAACCCTTTTCTTTGCTTTATAGCCTCTACTCTATAGGGGTTCGACAGAGGTGGCCAGGATTGTCTATTTATTTATTCATCCATCATCTCCTTCACTTTCTCACCATGTCTCAGCGTTTCACTTAGTCATATTCACCTACTCATGAATTCCATGTCTTCCATTGTCACTTTCTTCTACTTTCTCAGCTTCTACTAACAAGTTAGCTTTGCTTCCATGGAATTATTTATATCTTGTACATCGTTTCTTCCTTAATTAACTGTAAACTTCCTCTTATTTATGTTCTTCTGTTCTCCTTAACTTCAATATCTCTGAAATTTTCCTCCACTTCTTTATTACCCTCGTTTCCTTCAAGTTGTGGTTTGAGTCCTTTTTTTCAGCTCTCCTCTCAAAACCCTAGCTCATCTGTAGTGCAGCAACAGCCAGACCATTTTTCAACATTCTTGCATTACCCACCTGCATTCCTTTGATGAAAATTAATGTTTGGTTGAAAAAATAATTTTATTTTTATTTTATAAAAAATAAAAAATAATAATAATATTTTATGAATAGATTTTTTATTTTTTATAAAATCTTAAAAAAATTAATTAAACAGTCTCATAATTTTCCATCACAACAATCACATGACCACTAATGAGTTTGTAACTCATTCGAAATAAATGGCGAGTTTGATTTTTGGTGGAGCATGATTTGTCAAAAAAATAAAAACAAGAAGACTAGCAACCAATTTCTGACACGATCTCAAGTGCTGATAATCCACAGGCTTAGGAAATTAAGTCTGTGGACTTAGGTTGCTTGTAACCTAGGATCTTTGAAGTCGTTCTACGAGACACTTGCTTAGCATTTTTATTATTATTTTATTAAAATCCTCAGTTCCTAGTCCTTCAGTTTTTTCATCCGTAACTCAGGGGCTACTTTAAGAGTTATGCGGAGCTACTTTTCACCAAATATAATTTAATTTTAATTCTCCAACTTTTATCTACTACTTCATTTAATACTTTTTACCCCAAATTCATTAAAATAAAAAGTTTTTATTCAAATAAAAATAATTCATTAAAATAAAAATATTACATTAAAATAAAAAATACATTAAAATTAAAAATATATTAAAATAAACTTCATAATTTCTTAAAATAAAATAATAATAATAATACATGAAAATAAAATTCGGTATTATTCTTCACGATTATTCCATAGATGCTCTACCAAATCCGCTCGGAGCCGATAATTCTTCAGCAGGATCATTCCAAATAGATTGCTTAAAATTATTTCGAATTTTTTTGTACTTCCCGTCATCAGAAGAGGAGGAAATATTTACAAGTGCAAATTCTTTCATTGTTTTATTTTTGTTGTTTGAAAAATAATCAGGAAAATCATTGGGATCCATTGAAAAAATATTTGGAGAGAAATTTTAAGAGTTGAGAGAGTTTGGGGGAGAAAAATGAGTGTTTGAAGTGAAAAAATGATAGAAAAAATATGTTTAGGGGGTATTTATAGGAAAATAGGTAAAACTAGTCATTAGGGATCAAAAAAATAATTTTTTCCCCAATGGTACTCCAACAGTAATATTTCCATTGGAGTAAATCTGACCGTTCGATCAATCAGATCCAACAGTCATATTTTTATTTTTTAAAAAAAATAAAAATAAAAATATCAGGAACGGGGCCAGTGGGTCCCGGGCCTGACAGCTAGCCAGTCCTCCCGCAGAAAGACGGGCTAGCAGGCCGAGACGCAATAAAGCGTCCCGATCTGTGGGGCTAGGAACGGTAGCTCTGTTGTGGGCAGCCTTATAGACATGTGTTCCCCAGGCAGCAACTCGAATAACGGAATAAGTCAATGAGATTGATCGAGAACAAGAAGAAGAGGTGCAATCCTAATGTTGTTAAAATGAGGTTGTCTTTTCAATGCTCGCAAGTTCCTTGATCATGAAGACATGTTAAGTTTTGACAAGCCAAGCAAAGCCAACGAGATTGATCATCAAGAACAAGAAGAGATGCAGTACTAATGTTGTTACAATGAGGTCATCTCTTCAAATTGCTTGCAAGTTCTTTGATCTTAAAAATATGTTAGGTTTTGACAAGCCCAGTAAAATTATTGACTGGCTGTTTACGTTACAAAATCAAAGGCTGCAATAAAGGATCTCGCAAATTACATCCCAAGAGAGCCGAGAAATGTAGCAGTAGCGGCGGCGACGATGGCGGCAAAAATTCCACTTCAGAGAGTCAAGTTGTGTCCGGAATCACGCTAAAGCCACAGAAGAATCATTTATGAGCTCTTGGACGGCAAAAAATAAAGAAATTACTGGTTTCAGTCCTCTTGAGAACGGTGAAAACATGAATCGTGGAAGTCAACAGATGAAATGTCTTGTCAGGATCTGTTTGGCCTGTGAATTGGAGTTGTAATTTTAATTTTGTTAGAATTAAAATTAAAATTAAAATTAGAATTAGAATTTTTATGTTTAGATAATATTTCACATAAAAACAGAATTGAATTTAAATAAAAAATTTTATGTTTATATAACATATATAATTAGAATTAATTATTGAGGAAGTTATACTTCATATACCTTTTTTATTTATGTTTTTATTTTTATAACATCCTTTTAAAAAAATAATTATTTTAACACAATTTTAATTATCTTTTTTATAATACAATAGTATTTATATTTACTTTTTTTTTTTAATTTTTCTCTCCTCACCCACCCCTCTCTTCCTCTCTAGGCATCTGTACCTCACTTCCTCTCGTTCTTTTCTAACCTGATCACCCTTTCTTTCTCTGTTCTCTTTTCTACTATCGTCCTTGTCCGACCTCCCTGGAGTTGCAAGAAAGATAGAGAGGCAACAACGAGTTCTAAAGAGAGGTCGATCGACAAGAAAAGCGATGATGAGATTTAAAGATAGGCCCACTGATGGAGAGAGAGAGAGAAAAGCAACATGGAACGAGTGACGAGGGACGATGAGCGATGTTAGAGTCGTGACTGGTGAAGTGGGAGAGTGCGATTGACGAGAGATAGAGAGGGGATTAAGAGAGTGACTGAAAAGAGAGAGACGGAGTGAGAGAGCAAGATCTGCAGCGTCGGGATGAAGGTGGCAGCTAGGGTTTGTAAACCCTAGTTGGCTCCTATGGAAGAAAGAGTAATCTGAAATTTCTGAACAACTTAAAACATTTACCAATTACTAAATCAGTCTCGTACTTTTAAAGTACTCGTTTTGATCTAATATTTATGATTTATTCTCATTTTTTCGACTTTGTACTCCACATGTACTCGTGTTGTACTCGAATAACAAAGAAAACATAAACGTTTTGGTTTTGCACTCTATTTTGTTGGTGTTTTGTTGCGTATTTTTGTTTTTTTTGTACTCGTGTTGTACTCCACATGTACTCGGTTATACTAGTCAAAAGAGTTTCAGTTTTGTTGTTATACTAATTGTACTCGTGTTGTTCTCCACATGTACTTGGTTATACTAGTCAAAAAAGTCTTCATTAACAGTAGTTTGTACTCGGTCTTTGCTGGTTAACAAAGCTTTTATAACACTACTCTATACTCGGGTTGTACTCTACATGTACTCGAGTTGTATTATGTACTCTGATTGTACCCGAGTTGTACTTTTTCTCACTGGCTTAAATAGGTTGGTCAAAGCGCAGTTAACATGCGATCAAAGTGTTATATTTTTAATATTTTATTCTGTGTTTCCATATTTGATAAGTTTTTCAATTAATGTTGCATTATAGAATTTTTTTTGTTTTGTTTCCCATTTTTGTACATCACCCTTAATTATTTTATTTATGTAGATTAAATATTTAATTATTTAATATGAATTTAATATTAGATAATTAAATATTTTTTTAGAGGGAGGGAGAGTGACGGAGGGAGGGAGGGAGAGGGGAGGAGAATGGGAGAGAGAGAGAGTCGAGGAGAGAGCGAATTAAAATTGACAATTTTTAGAGGGAAGACTAAGAATTAGAGCATGTCTAATTATAATTTTGAAGAATTGGGCATAAAATTGGAATTGCAAATTCTGTTGATTAGTCAAACAACAGAATTAGAATTGTTGTTGGAGTCCAATTTCTCAATTTTAGGCCTAATTATTGAGTTGCCAAATAGTGCCTAAAGGGTATTGGTGAAGATCAACAAGAACAATAATTGATGTGAGCTAAGTGAAAATGGTGGGATCGGCTTATGACTTAAGCAAATTTTTGTGTATCCTCAAAACCTAGAATAAACTAAACTAGTGATTAGTGAATTAAGGTTTTTCTATGTCTCAAGATTTGGTCTATGGTGCCATGTGACTTCACACAATTGAGGAACATCTACGGTAGTGCACCAAGGAGATTTCATGTCCTTGATCCACGTGTCGACTTGGTATGGACTCGTATGTCTGCTACAAAGTGCAGTGTTTCAGGTTACTGCAGATGTCAAGAAACAGAATCCTTTCTTAACTCTACTCTTGAAGTGAACATGAGATTGCCATGTGAAAGTGGTCTCAGAAAGTTTCGCATCCTCCTTGTTTTGTGTATATGATCATATCTGAGAGAGACCTTTTCGACTCAGGTCCTATAAGAGTCTCGGCCTTTCAGGTCATTTAGATGTCAATCTGAAAATAATTGTCTTTTCCGTACTGAGAAGGTTACACGCGTTGTTTCTAGTCAGTGCACATTCATCTGGGTGCCATCTGCTTAGGTGTTGTGTGTGTGGCGGGGGGAACTTGTAACGGGGTGGATCTAATCCTTACTTCATATCAAGAACCAAGCACACACTTGCCATAAAGTGGACAAAATTTTGATGTCCACAGTATAGATAATGAGTTGAGAATCATCACTCCTTGTTTTAATATAGTTGACGAGTTTCTTAGCTGTAGAATTTTTTTTTATAATTGTTCCCATGAGATTTGAGTACAAGATCTAGTATATAAATTTTTATTTGCTTATCAATTGAACTATCTCTCATGAGTAACTGTGGAATCTTAATATATTTGGAAATAATTTTGGCCATGTCGAACCAATTATCGGTGGAGACATGCATATATACTTTCATTTCTTCGATCATGAATACTAGGACATGATTTTCGAGTTAAACTGCAGTCATTAATGCTTCTTTGCATTTTCTACTGTGTATCTGCTGCTCCACCACGCTCTGAAGTGAACAGTTAATTCGGAGCTTGCAATGACAATGTAACTGATCTTTTCTTTACAGTGCAGAGAACATGAAGGATACAGCAAGTGTAAAAATCGTGTCAATCTTTCTTCCTATACTACTTAAAACATGTTTATCTACTAAATCTTACACTTCTCGATTAAGCCAGTAGTTCAAAATTTGATCGACTCTAAAGCCCTAGAGAGAAGCTAATAACAAGTATTCCGTTAGCTTGTGCAATCATCTGTTACGATCAATGCCAAGGCTTATATTTCAAACTTTCCAATTATTATTGACATTCGCTTCCAAACTTCCTAACCGACACGACCAGAAAAAAAAAAAAGCATGCACAAATTTGATCGTGAATGTAACTGACACTCTGACAGAATCTTTGCTGCTCTTCAGCATCTGATATCTCAAAATCGAATTAGAATCATGAAACTACAATAATACACAGAAGAAAATGGTGCTGCATTTACTTGGGTAAGATGAACAGCGAAGATACCTCTGCCAGAAAAAAAAAAAAAAAGGTATAGAACACTTCCACCATTTTCTTTCGCGATTCTATGCTGCGAGTTTCCAACAACAGGAACAACAGATAAACCCAAGAAACAAGATAAATACATATTCAAACTATACTCGGAGGATCCCCTGTCCAACTGCATTTTGCGCGAGCCCAACGTGTTCTGATGCAGTCCACCAAAGGCGCATGTTGAGAAGGTTCGGGTTTTGTCACTTCAGCATCTTTACCACTAGATTCTTTTCCACCAGAACCAGAGGAGACAACCACATCTACCATAAATTCCTCTGGAGTCCACCTTGGTGGAACTGAAACCCTAAGTTTTGTAAGCCTAGGTCTTTGCCCTGGTGTCTCACCTTCTGCCGTCGTCTGGCTGCCATTTAAATCAGATTTTGCAATTCCATTGAAATGGTAAAGATCAAAAACCTTTTTACCCATCAAACCACTAGAATCCTTCAGCCCTCCCAAACTCTTGTTCAGATCCAAAATGACCTGCCAGAATTCACTCCACACAATAAAGCCTGTGCTGCAAAGATGATCCAATTTCTCAGGAGGAAGTCTTATATTTGTTTCCCTTAGAATTTGATGAAAGCCTTCCACACTAATAAAGCCGCCTCCACCACTCTGATCTTGTGCATCGAAAGCCTTCCGAATTTGTGCCTCTCTTTCCTCCAGTTCATTCTCATCTTGAACAGCAGTGTCAAGAGCAAATAGTACCGTATAATGGGACTCACTCCCAACTACCCATATTGGCCATTTTGGGCATTTTAGATGCTGTCCCACCTTGCAGAAATTCAAGGATTCCAACAAAGTGAGAAATCCAACTTCCACGCTGGTTGATATGCCCTTTAGAGACAAGCCACCACCTAAATCCATTCTACCATCAAACACGTTAGGAACTGCCTGTCCACAGAGCAGTAGGTTAACGATTTCCTGTTCCAAGGCATTGAAAACACAGGATGCTATCTTAGAACAATCCGCTTATTAATTACAAAAATTTTCAGATAGAAGCACAACAGATAAATCATGTAATATCATGGCAAAAACAAATTGTTTTCAAGTCAAGTCATCGGATGGGCATATACCTGTGATGCATGCCCAAAAGGTGCAGTGACTAGAGGAAGGCTGGGGTCATCCCTGTCAGCTTGAACAGACTTCTGAAGAAAAGTACATCTCAGCATGCACATATAATTACACAACAATGATAAGAAAAATAGCACAGCTAACTACAGAATGAAATTCAACATTAATCATTAACCAAATTAAACCTGCAACATTAATGAGTATCGTACTATTCGCCTCGCTTAATATGAACATTTAATAAATTATTAATCCATGATACCCATGACCTAATTCAAAAAATCTATTTTGCCCCAAAAATAGGAAATCAGATCCATTCACCACGCACACAATTCATTAAGTTATTAATGCCATGTGGCTCGAGTGCTGCTGAACTGTCTGGCTATCTTTGTTTCTGTCTATTAGCCAACATCTATTGTCACCATATTCCGATTTATGTTCTTATTCACCTTCTGAATTACACCTGCAAAATACTATTTTTTTAATTTATGTATCAGGAAATAATTTATAGATTCACGATTCCAAAATTTCTGAAGTTGCTACTCTCTTTTTTTATGTACTAATTAGCAGTATGATCATCACAAGCTTTTTCGGTGACTATGAACAGCGCCCTCTTTAAACTAGAAGTCATGTTTAAAATCAATGCTGCACTGAAAAGAAAACTAAATTTCCAATGAAGCATACCAATCCTCGAGAGAGTAATGCAGAAATTAGGAATAGCAGCGCTCCCATACGAGATTGGAAAACAGGGATCAGTGCCCAAAGCCTGTGATGTGCACTTGCTTGTGAAGTGTAGGTTTCTATTCTTACAATTTTCTGCAAATCAGAGGCTGATACAATTGAAAGACCCCCAAGGGTTTTTTCAATTGTCTGCAAGGGAACATACCCATAGCAACCAAACAAAAACCAGGTTTAGAACTCAGCAAAAGCAACACAAGAAGAAATCTTTCGACCAATAAAAATTTGAAACAAAATGGTCCACAACACATGATATGACAAACTTACATCATCCTTCACAATACCCTCAGAAACAGAACCAACAACAGACAATGTGGCAATCACAGCTCTCTTTTTGCTTCCACATAGAAATAATATCTCGCCCATACTCTTGACCAGAGCTCTGTAAAAAGTAGAAACCAGTAATGAATTGTGGACATGAAACAGAGTTAAATAGTATTCCACAAAAGAGACAATTGATCTGGAAAACACAATTATAACTCACATTTAGATAATTCACTTGTGATGTTAATTTCATTGCCAGCTCGACTGACAAACTTGAAACAATAAAAGAAAATAGAACTGTAGAGGACATTGCGATGAAATTTCAAGGAAGCGGTTTATGCTGTTGACTGTAAATGAAACTTGGACATGTTCAACTGTTGAAGAAAAATTCCAGTGGGCTTTTTGACAATTAAGTCACATTAATGTCCAAATACATGCAAAAACACTTCTTTAAAGATAACATGATATACAAGGATAAAAGTATTACAAAGAAATCTTCACTTTGAATTAATTTGCTACTAAAATGCACAAAAGCAAAACGATTAAAAGTCTACATTTATGTGAACCACATGCAAAATCAAACTATGCCATACACAGCACAGAGCAATGCAGAGAGAGAAAAACTTTACATTTTTCTGAAAGCACATTGTAGATCTTCTGCCTCAAATGTGCAAAACTAACAATTTCATTATGATACCACAGCATCCACACTAAAAAAATGCAGAAAACTAAAATACATATTGGCAGAAAACCAGTTACTAAAACCATCAATCATAATCAAGGTAAAGGAAAAATTGGGAGAAAACGGCGAATTAACCAATCAGGTTAATAAAATAATCAATGCATACAGTGGACAGGTAGGTTCCAATAGGAAATTTCATATAACATTCAATGCAAGAACTATACATCCTTTTAGGTCCCTCAAGAATTTTCTCCGCAAACTATAAAAACAATTCCAAAGATCATCATACAAACATTTGTTACCTTGCTTTAGCATCTTCAGTTAGAGAACCAAAATTGCTTGATGATGCAACACATTGGTTTTTCGGCAATCTTCCTGAACCCAAACCTTGGGGCACACCAGGTTTACTCATTTCATCTGGGAGAAAAAGAAGGTACTTGAGGACAAACGCCTGCAGATCCAGATAAAAATTATGTTAGCAACATCAAAAAGATTTTAACATGCTTCAGAAGGTGCACATTTTACACATCAAAACAGAAACAAGAAAAAGAAAGAAAACCAAGAGATAATAAATAAATAAAAATTGAATATTTCCTTAGAAATTTCAAGAATCCTCCTACTTGGTCCCTATGTTTTGACTTGAAAACCATCCCATTTGGTCTCTCCATTCATTCACTGTTATGTTCATTTAACGGACACATCAGTAAACTGCAATTGACTTCCAGGTCTCATACTTTTTTTCAATAACCTGATGTATACCTCTCCTCTCAAAACATATTTCCATCTCAGTCTTCCTTTCCATTGCCCCCCTCCACCATTTGTCTCTCTTATTCCAAAAAGACAAAACCAAAACAACAAAGACACAAGAAACATTTAGCATCACAGAACTCATCCTCACCATCATTCAACAAAATTCACCCATCACCACCATCACATAAAATTGCAAAAGCCAAAACAAAAACCCCTTTCCTAGAACAAAATCAGCCCCCAAAAAACAAATTAGAATCCATCACAACCACCTCCAGAAGAAATCACAAGAAGGAAGACCACTTCCATCTAAACCTATAAGCCTCCTCACCATACTATCATAGGTATCCTATTCAATATTGACCATTGTCACCCTCTTAGTTGAACCAATTTAACCAACAACAACTCCACCATTTCCACTCTTCATTGTTCGCATCATTACTAGCAGCATGCTCCATTGTTACACAAGTCTTCACCTAACCTGCCGCCAGAGCTCATGAAATGCCTCTAAGACACCTCAAAATCAAATTACATGCACAATAGCAGGAACAAAAGTGTGTGGCAAGTAATAGATGGTGAATTCAAACTAGGAGAGATTTATCTATAAAAAAGAAAAAGAAAATAGGGGAGATTTGCTGGGAAGAGAGAAACATACATTAGTCTTTACATGAGGGTATTGTTGTTTTTTTCAAAAGACAACTAAAGATAACTGATGAAGAGTAACAAGAGGGACCAATAAAGTAGTTTTCAAAACACAAGGGCCGAAATAAGAAAATTCATAAAACCTTAGGGATAGCAGAGGAAATATTCCAAAACAAATTCAAATAGCTACACCACAGGGCCATGCAAATGCAACAACTTCTACAAGTTTGACATGCATTCACTAGAAACACTTTACTCAGCTTCCATTACACGTTACAACTTTGATGTGACAGAAGTGATCAGCACTCAAAATGGACCAAAGAAAACGCTAAGAAAGAAACCAAATAGAAAAGGTATATGACTACAACAAAGTGCCACAAATATGCTGGTCAACAATGCTTAAATAGGATACACTCAAAGTGTTCATAGCAATTTCATTGTCGATGCTGAAACCAATTAAAAATTATGTTCCACTTGAATGAGGAAAAAGAGGCAGAAAGAAAGAAATTCAAGTCGCTCAGATAATTTGCCTTTTAATATCTTGTGTTTCCTTAAATTGTGCACTTATATGTATACATGAAAACATGGATATGGACACACATATCCTCAATTCAGTTTGACAAAAATAACTAAAGAGTTCAAGAGAATTCTTTAACAAAAATCAGATAACCATCTTCCCCTGCATGCATGATGCAAAATGCCCAACGTTCTCCATCAGAAAAGAACGAAAAAACTATGTCCTATCAATGTTTACGTCCGACTAATTATTACGATCATATTCACATACTAACTTAATAAACCTAATTTAATGATCAGATCTCATGCAAAACCGTATAAACACTACATAGAGGCTCTAGAACCATAAACCACTAACCCAGACGAATGCTAAACAATATAACAATTAGCAAGCATAGACAAACCTTAGAATCAGACGAAAACAACCGTTATCTTAATAGTGTTCACATCAAATCTTCAGTGATAAGAAAAGCAATCAACCAAGTTTAAGTTCATTTCAAAGCATTACCTATCTTATGATTGATATATGGTAGTGACATTTTCAATATTTAACTGTCTGAGATTTAATTCAGTTACCCAACATTGGCCACAGCTTTAACGTTTCCCAAGAACTTCACTCAGCTAAGGAGAACAGATCTCACACATGGAAAGACAACAATACATACCCATTAAAATTTTCCAAACATTTTTTGTACAATAAAGTAACTTGCAAAATTGTAACTTGGATCTGAGAAGCATGTATGACTTGAATCAGATGATAAAAGTACAAAGGAAGACACAGAACTCCAGAAAGACAAATTTTCAGTCTTGAGCCAGTATCAAAAGAGAAGAAAATGCAAACAAGGTAGTATAAAGGTTCACTCATGCATAAATAACAAGGCGCATGACAACAAAATGTTGTGCACACGCTGGAAAAATGAGATTGAAGATTTAAATACTGCACATCCCAATGAAAAGGAAGACAACATAATCGGAAATCAAGGGATTACTTGTATAGTTGCTAAGACGCCACAGGGCCCACCTTCGTGCTGCACTAGGCCCATAGATGTTTCTGGATCAGGGCTAAACCTAGAGGAACGTTTACCAAAATATTAGCCAACAATTGGCATGCCAATGAAACCATACAGTACTCAATCACACCAAGGAGATGAAAGAAAATGGTAACTGCAAGTCGTCTCAAAATGTACATGAACATGCAACAAACCAAGCAAGGCTAGTT